>JAANSQ010000664.1:0-20356 GCA_036850885.1 Lepidocyrtinus dapeste | reverse complement strand
TGCTCCCCCGTCCAAGCCCATGACTTTAGTTTTTCCTTAGGCACTTTCCCAATTCAAACAGAAGGGAAGAAGTGTGGGAAAAAGTAAAGACTTTTAAGCTTCTGGCCTGTTGCATGATATTGGTCTCTACGTGGCTTGGCTTGACTGCGGGTCTGGCGTGGGCAAAGAAAGTTTTTGCTGGACCTCTTGCTGTCTTAGTCTTCCTAGTCCTTGTTGCATGTGGGATTGGGATGCGGAGTAAAAATCTTGTTAGGGTTGATATGTGGATCACCATCACAGCGCTATGAAGACAAAGGACTGGCATACCACAACACACCTCACCACAATTCATAATACTATAGATTGGGAGAATGGAAGAGAAAAAGATATTTTTTTGTGCCTTTGGTTCTAAAGGCTTTCCAGTGGTCAACCATTGGAACGTTTTGGATGTGGAAATCCTATTTTAAGATCTTGAGGAAATGTTTAAGTAACCTCCCAATTCTTAAAATGGTATAGAAGGTCATGTCTGACGAAATACTGAAGGAAGTCTCAGGGAACAATATTAGTTATATTTTCTTATTTCACTGGAGGCATCACTGAAAAAGTCCATTTAGCTAATCCGTTTATATTTGATTTCAAGATTTGTTTACTTTTCCCTCCTGGACAAAACTCTACAGTAGGAAGAGATGATGAGACGGAGAAAGTGTGAAAGTTGAGCTGGCTCAGCTTTCGCTTCTATTGATAGCTTAGCTTTGGATTTTAGATAGAGAGTGTAAACGATATCATATCATTACGTAAACAACGTCCAAACGAACAAAGGTGCTGGGATAAGGACGCACAAGGAAAGGATTGCAATGTAGTCCATTGGATTTCGTAATTTCCAAATGGGAAATATCAGGTTTCACTTTGGCTACAGTTAGACTTTTAGTTTAAGCCAGTTCACTGGCACATTTTTCATTAGATAGTTAATTGGAGTGAAAGCCAACTTGATAAGGTCTTGAAGGTAAGGTATGATCTTCGTCCATTGATTTTTTGATGCATTAGGAGCCTACAATTGTATGAATTCAATACCAGTAGCATTTTCTACGAAATATGAAACCGTTGGACATTTAAGTAGATTAGATTTTCCCATGAAAGTAAAAATTAAGCGCAGCACAACACAACTCCTCCACAACGCCACAAGCATTAGAAATTCAAGGAAAAGCTGATTTTACTCTGTAATTTTACAAATCATCTTAAAAACTCAGCATGTGTGGGCGAATATCTTTCCATTCAATTAAACCAAATAACAATAAATGTCTATTAATATAAATAGTACTGAAGTCCTTATTCTAATCCAGTTTCTAAGAATGAATAGAGTCTCAAAGAAAAATGGTATTTTTATTCGAGAGTAGAGTGGGTTGGACATTGAGCTACTGATTGAATATACTTTTAAGAGTGTTTCCTGTCCTTGGTCATATAACATCAGATTCAAATTTCCCCAGCAATTTATCGGATGACTATCTACTATACTATACTATATTATAAGTATACTAACAGAATTGCACATAAATTGGTAGAATTGATATGTTCACATATCGTTTTATAGAGAGAAATGGTGAAATACGATTCATTTAAATCTCCGGGTGTGCTTCTGACTCGATTATTACCTCCCCGAGGACACCATGCAGTTTACAGCTTACGCTTTAAGGGAATATAAACTTGAGCGAGGGAGTAATGCTATAAAGCTATATACCTACCTATTACAATCTTAGAATCCTATTGGAATTTATAAGGAATTTCATATTGTCACCGTGTAATAGATTACCCTCACAGCGGCACTCCAAATGATGGTGATGGTCCACTGTTGTGGGATTATTTATAATAACTTCAAAAACGTCTAGGCAAATATAAATAGTTAGTCCAAATACCATTTTAGAAAGGCTCAATACAATTTTATATTTTCTCCGGGAGGTAAATTCCTTATCGTGACCTCTTTACCAACGTAACGTAAGCATATAGTACATTGTACCATTTCTATAGGACAATGACAGGTGAGAATATCCTGCATACTAATTGACTTATCCTGTCTGTAGCGGAAACTCCAGTGTTATAATACTTAGCGATTGGACTTTGAAAATTTCAGTGTTCAAGTTTGATTACAGGCTCGGAAAAAATGTTTGGCCATTTTTTATGCTGAAGTAAAAAGACAACACTTCGTAATTATCATCCCAGAGATGGTGCCCGTTTTGGGACGGGGGTTTATGCTAGTGTTTCTTTCAAGTTCGTATTATTTCATAGCTTGGGTGTTGATAATCAGAGGTGTTTGTTTAAAGAGAGGAAGGTATTTCATTTTTCTCTTGGAAAGCTAGAGAGAGAGAGAAAGCATTGAAACCAAGTTTAACTTTTAAGCACCCCACTGTGACCTCTTAATTAATTAATGAAAGTTTCATCTGGAACTAATTCATTAAGTTTAGAGAAGCCTACCGTGAAATATGAGTTTTTCTACGTGATGTTATTATATTAGATTAGAACCGCCATATTAGAAAGTGTTAACGTGTGTATCTTAGACTTGTATTTCAAATGTTGGCCAAGGATTTTAAGAAAATGTAGAGAATCATTTACACATCCTCTACATGATCCTCATCCTTGTAAATTGGTAAGGATTCTAGAGAAACTACGTCCTCTTAAAGATAAAATACAGATAATACATAAGTTTTTGACAAATGGGGAATGAGTCTCGAGATACCCATGTATAACACTCCTGGAGAAAGTAATGCATTACTTTAGCATGTGAAACCGCTACAATCTCTAGACTCCACCATCAAATTTAATTATATACCTAGAGAGAAATGATACTCCAACGACTCCAATCCAATTCAAAACACTGACATATCTGTATAGTATTTAATTTATTTCTATATGAAAAGCACTGGAGTGAAAGTTATAACCACACACGTACCAAATACAATGTTATTCTTTCCAGCATTTTTTCCCTTGTCGAATGCATACACTGAAGATAAAAATTAGAGGTAACATAAATGCTAGAATAAGAACAGTAAAAGATATGGTATTATATGGAGGGAACAAGACTGATGGGGAAAGCTGTCTACGTTTCAATCTCGGAGATTAGATCGCTTCATTACAACGCAAATCTAGTTCATTTTGCTAGACTCCTCGCCGTTATCACTATCAAAACCAGACGAGGGAAAAATACAAAAAAAGTGTTTTAAATACTACACGCACCATTGAATAGATTGATGTAGTAAATCCTACTTTGTTCAGATACACGCCTCTCACAGAACATTTTAATTGTTTGAGGAGGAAGCGTATAAAATCGCAAAATAATAAAAGCCAGCGCGATATTTTTTATTTGGGTCTTATTGCTTTTTTCCTTAAAAAAGATAAATGAATGGGGACGCTACAAAAATCAAGAGAAAGTAAATAGGTATAAGGAGGAATCTAGATCTTGGAGGAACTTCCTTCTTCATCTACTCTAGCCTTCGTCATTTGTGCCATAGATAAAATAATTTTAGTGGAGATAAACCTCCATGAGCTAATTTAGAATAGAGTGCTGTAATGTAGATGGATGGAGAAAGGAGGGTATTTGAACGGTGTCATGAAATCATCAAGAGGAAAAAGAATGGGACGAATCTAACAAATCGAGTATTTATACACTTGTCCAAGGAATCCAACGAAATGGGATATTTTATGGTAGGCCTTGTCATGCATGCAACAACTGAATTTGATATCCTTCAGTCAGTGTTGAGCCTTGAGAAGGTGGACAACTTGAAATATGTGGAAAACTAGTAAATTTGTGAAATGTCTTAGGAAAACTCCAGAATGAGTGTAGATGATGACCATGTATTCAGAAATTGGTTTGACTTTCAAGACACAAGTCATTTGAAGAAAGATGGTTTCTCTTAAACTTAGGTAAGTCTAGAGATTAGAGGAATTAGTTAATTACATTACTCTGCCTATGCCTATAAGATGGGCTAGGCGTTAGGTTAATTTCCTTACCCTCTGATGCAGCCAAATAGGTTAACTTTCTCTACCAACTTGTAATTGTGATGGGATGAAGAATAGGAATCGTGTGGAGAAGATTGAGAAGATCCAGTAATGGAAAATCCTTCCAAGTTGATTGTTTCACTGTAGGTATATCATAGTGTCACCGTGGAACAAAGGATAGTACAGAATGTAGTCAATTCTGTTAGAGAAGCTACTATTTACTACGTAATTCTATGAAATGAAAGCGTTCTCAAAGATTAGCAAAGGAAGATTCCCTTACATTTAATGGGATTTTGTAGGGAGATGGAAGTGATGATTTCATGAAATGGGTAATCATTACTTGGAATCTTGGAAACTTTATGCTTTATTACGAAGGGAAAACCTTGTTTGATTATTTTAGTTTTCAACATTTCTACTTCCTCTTTTCCACCTACATTTATAGATGAGGATGGATTTCGATATGGGATTAAATTACAGTTAACTTTTCATTTATTGCGAAATTCATTTCTAGAGGATGTGAGGGATAATGTTCAGAATTTTATCTATTTTTACACGAGAACTATACGCAAAAGGTGATATGATGCCCTGTCTCCCAATGAGAGTGGAAAGGGAAGAGGGTGAAGCCCAAGATAGGCTAAGGGGTGCAATGGAAATGTGTAGCGTGAAATTGTTCAAGCGAGAAAATATCCAATTCCAACTTCCAACCCAGTACTGAGCAATGTGTCGTCTATACACTTTCCCTATCGCATCGCTATCTATCAGAAGAAGTCAAATACATGATCTCAGGTCACCCCGATAAGAATGCATTGCCTTTATAAACCCAGCCCGAGAGAAGGATTAAAAAGTGATACTTTTGGCATTTAGAACAGAAAATGAAAGAAACGCTCATTATGAAATGTGTATCATCAACAAATTTAATTTTTAATTAAATCTAGTCCACATTATAATAAGTGATTCATATCGCATAAAGATTTAGATAACAAAGTTCATATTTTCAAAATGTAATGTCATGAATTGTACAACGCTTTAAGATATTTAGGCTTAAAAATTGTAGATTGGTAGATCCAAGTTAATTAAAAAGTAAGTACGAAGTACACAGTTAATCACATTGAACACTTATAGCTTGTAAAGTAGCCCATAGCCTAATATTCGTGATTTGCCAACAAAATAAAAGAAGTTAAGTTCATTAAAAATTCAGATTATAATTGAATATCACAAAAAGACTTGCGACTTCAAGTACAATTAGGGTACACCCTACCCAACAAATAAAAACGAATGTAATTATTCAAACATTTGAAAGTTGAAATGGAAATGTTGACATATTTGAACATTAAATATTTCTCGGACTGCAACAGAATCCATATCATTAGCAGAAAATCTAGTATATAATTAGTGCAATAAATAAAATTAAAATTATACCATTCTTAAGATAAGATTAAAAAAACAATTAAAATTAATTAATACATCGATTAATTTCATTTGATTCTTGGAATTAGATCGGCTTATGTTCTCAAAGGGCCATTCTGTCTCGCTTGGGTTTTCCTCATTTGGGTCACTAACTGTAGAGGAATTTCCGCCAAGACTTCTTTCGCCAGGAATGCTTTCGTGTCTATTTGGTTGTTCCCATAAAGTGAGATGAATTTTTGGAGTTCTAGGGGATGCAAAACGTACAAGTTAAGTTAAGTATGAGTTTGAGATGTCTATTAATTACTCGATAAAAATTTTCGATTCGATTTGTATTTACAATAGAACAGGATAGATTTCTGTTCAGTCTGAGCAACGTTGAAGCATAATGTTCAATGTGAAGCAAAGCCTACTTAGCGCAGTGCGTAAAACTATTCTAACCAACAACGATCTAGCGTATACCTCAATCTGGTTTGAACTTCGCGGCATTAATTGAGCAGGAGGAATGACCTATACTGTGTTGACTAATTCGTATTAAACGTATTCATTTCTCCGACTCAATATGCCCCATAAGTTTGAATTTGTATTTAAATTCCACAGTACTCTCTAATGACTAATATTATCTACAGTTTAGTTTTGAAAATGAAATGAATTTTAAGTAATTTCATTTGCACAAGGAAATTTACACTTGGAGAATTTAGTACAGAGCAAATATTTTTGTACAGTAATTATCGATTTAGAAAGAGAAAATGATGGGAGCGGTTAAAGCTGAATTGAAATTTTGAAAGTCGGCCCCCAAACTACCACTTTCCCTTCTTGGTAGACTTGGATGGGGTTGCCGTCGTCGCTGGTAGCTTGACTGTCTTTCTTTTCATCCACCACACTAATTGATCGGGTAACTCTGCTAACACATCTTTTGCGAGATTAATTTTGCTATACATCATAGCCATTTCAGCATGTGGTCCGTACGCATGAGTCAAAAACCTTCTGAGCTCTGAAAATAGTACAACAACAAGCGGAGTAGTCTAGTTAGCTTCGAGACAATACGACATTACACAGCGAAACTAAAAATCCGGGCAGGAGAACACCTCAAAGCCATATTTACTCGTATTATGTATTTATTTATGACACAGGTCAGCTTATAGAACAAAATAACCGACAACTAAATAAAAGACTACAAGCGCTACGTTATAAAACTGCATTAAAATGGGCTGGGTGAAAGTTAATTTTGCGGTGTACTTGCTAAAGCAAAAATGAAAGGCAAAGCCTCAATTTAAATTTTAACGCTAGCTATTAATTAGAATCTTACCGACAAACTGGACAATGTCACGAACCGCGGTCCTTCCATTATGTCGCAAGAGGCGACCATCACTGTCAAGAAACTCCATGGCTGAGAAATCTTCGTTTCCTACGCCTATGATGATCACAGACATGGGCAAGACTGACGCATTAATTATGGCTTCCTTAGTTGCGTCCATATCTTCACAAAATATGACCACATAAAGTTAAAGTTCAAAGACATTTTTTTAAAGGATTCATCAAGACGGATTCATCAAGAACTTACCACAAATGATTCCGTCAGTAATAATCAGAAGTACAAAGTAGTTCCTCCCGTCCTGATAAGATGCTGCGAACTGTGCGACGTGGTTGATCACTGGAGCAAAGTATGTCGGGCCGTACAGCTGTACTGTATTCAAACTGTGATAGTAAGCTTGAAGGATTCCAGCAACCCCCTCACAAAATGGATTTTCGGGATTTCCGTTCAAGAAAAATTCATGAGAAACAACTTGACTTGGAGGAACCCTCGCTCCGAATCCAATAGCAGGGAATAACTTATCCGAGTCATAATCTTGAATTATTTCTCCAACGGCTTTGATTGCCAAAGAGTACTGATTATCCATCTGAGAATTCCTGAAGTGGAGGCTGTTAGGATTGTTTGGATCCCCTAAAGAATAAAGGAAAGGGAGAAATCATTATCATTTGAAGGGGCAATATGAGACTTTTATAAAATCTTCCAATTCTAAACTTACCGTTTGAAGCAGTGAAGTCAATCGCCACTGTAAAATGGAGTTGAACACCGCTCTGAATATAATCCAAGAAGGACTTTTCTTCTTCAATTCGAATCCATTCGATGGTCAGTGTGCCAGAGTTTTGGTAACTTTTCTTCTTTTCCTTCTTCTTCGGATTAATCACCAGATATGAAGCATTGGCGCTCTTAACTTCTGAAAATGTTTTTGAAAATCTATAAATTGAATCAGGTGTAAAAAGCGCTCTTGATTTTAGGCCGAGGCTTACTTGTTTGAATTTCAGTGTAAGTAGTATTAAACTCTCCAATGAAGTCACTACTCCCATCATTATCCCAGTCCCACACTTGGAATCTTAAAACCCTCTCTGGATTCCCACTAGTTAGCGATATCACCCGCATGGAGAATGGCGTCCAATCGGGATTCAAAGTGTTTTTGATCACATCTGTCTTATGAACGTTTGTCCAGGAGCCATCGTCCATCTTCTTCGAGATGATTACATATGGGTCACTCTTTCCGAAGAAATCTTTCTTGTCCAAGCCCCTGGCACTCATTTTCATATACAAGACCTCCTTGTTCGTTCCTAGTTCTTCTGCTTGCACTACTATTTGAGAGGATTTTCCTGAGAAGCCGGGTGGGAGGGTCAGATTCTTTTCGAACTGTGAAGAGCAAAATACTTAAATAAATTCTAAGCTGTGTATTTACAGAAAAGGAAGTTCAGTTTTTACCTTCTTGTTTGGTGCGGCTACAATTTCCCCCAAACTGCATTCCAAGCTTCCTAGGAAGTCGTGCGCGTCAACAGTGTATGAACTACTGTCCCAGTCGTAAATGGAAAATTTAACCACCTTCAAATGAATCATATATGGATTAACTTAACCAACGTCACTGGAGTGAAGTTTCTACTGTTTTTCTATACCTGGCGTTCTTCGAAGCGATACTCCACAGTGAATTTTGTGTTCCATGAAGGGTTCAAACTGTTTTTGATTTGTTCCGTCCGCCCAAGTTCCAAGTACTGATTGGTGCGAAGGTCTTTTTGATACAGTATGCATACCGGATCCGACTTACTGAATGTATCACGATCCAACAGATTTCTTCAAAAAGACAAACAAACTAATTTAAAACTGATTTATTTAAAAATATTACAAAGCACCATTTTAGTTCTTACTAATACCTGCATGAAACTTTAACCTCAATTAAAGAATATATTCTACTTGGACCTGGTCCAAGAGGTCTTGGTCCTATACTACAATTAGGTTTTGGCAATGGTTCACTCATTTTTAAATGCTAGTTACTGAACACTAATTAACTGAATTTGTTTCGGGCGCTTTGACAAAGTGCAGCTCATTAGCTATGATTATGATTACCTATCCTAACATGTTACGAAGACATAGTTATGAACTGATCCTTTCTAATATTACTCTTCTTTCCAGACAAAATCCAGTCGTAAGTCACATATCACATAACCAAATACAAAAAATCAATATTGCTTCGGCAGGAGCAATTAAACACACAGGTAGAAAGTAAGGTGTACGTGAAGCACCTACTAATTTCTCTTCTATTTGAACATCAAGTGCATGATCTGTGGTGATGCTCGTACTTAACATACGGTTTTGGTGTACGCTTAACCGATAAATGGCATGCCTTATCAGAATAAAAAATGCATTTAGACTTGTTTCAGCTGAAACTCAAAGTATGGCATTATGGCAATTGGATGAATGCTAAATGTGGAGAAGCCGAATGATCATCACGATCATCTTAAACAATGCGATACGATACAGTGCAATATTCACAATTTTATAGACTCGATCTTGAAACAAAGTACCTCAACTACAGTGAACAAGGAATCAAGGAAACTTAATGACATCAGAATATATTTTAGTAATAGGTAGCTCGCGGTATTTAAATACGTTATATTATTTACATGGAGCTTATAAAGCTACTTTATTGTTCATTATTCTCTAAAATCAGTAGCTTATAACATAATTATGGAAAATAGCTTAAACAGTTAATCTCATAGAAAACTCAAGAAGTAAAACAAACATCACATAAGAACCTAACCTATTCCATACAATTCGAAGTGGAGGGTTAAAGGTCTCGAGTTAATTATATTTTTCTAAAGGTGAGTAATTCAAAAGCTTTTCGATCAGATCTACATGCCCCAACAACATTCGCCGACAGCAGTATCTCTTCAGACCCAAAGCGTCAAGGGCGTCACTATAATGGAAATATAATGGGCGTAAAGGTCAATGACGGTATTCGATATTTTAAAAATATTTTATTCATTTAATGGCAATGGTATTTCATGCTCATTTGAGTACTCACCCTTCAGTATACTCTGCTTGAAGTAAGCCTAAATACGCTTCCCACTTATTTCCAATCACCTTCCCACAGGTGAAACAACGAACCGGAATAATCATTTTGAATATGAAGTCTAACTGTGAAGAAGCAGCAGGTTTGTTTCGAGGCTAAGCCGTTAAGCTCTTTAAATAACTGTTAAATGCAATTTAATGTGAAGTGTGTACAACCGAAATGAATCATGAACATGCAATGTTAATGAAACCTAATAGGCCAAACATGTACTAAAAGATTAGGCCGCCTTGGGTAGGGGCATGTTGAGAAAATGTTGTTGCATACATTTGATTTAGCCAATAAACTAATCCACGGAAGAAATGAAAGAGATGCATGAAATGCAACAGGAAGCCATGTAAAACAAAAGTCAAGTGATTGAACTTTGAACTAATTCCATTACAATTTGTTTCCTAATCTGAGCAAATAATTACGACTATTTTAGGAATTAGTTCTCCTAAGGGCTTGCCTTTTACGTTGATATGTTTAAAATTTTAAGGAAACTTACTTGGCAGCAACGGTGAGTTCCACCTTTGTTGTTGGCATTGTGGAAGCTGCACTCGGCCCAGCTACTCCCACTTGAATTGGTGCGTTTGGAACGGGTGGTGCACTGATGGCTGGATTTAACCCTCCATAGAATGACCCAGCAGGTGTTGCTGGAGCCGCTTGCATTGGTGCCATTGGTGGATTCGCGTTAGGGTATGGGTAACCTCCAGGGGCCGAAGGGGCGTTGTTATATGGAGGGGGTGCGTTAGGATACCCTGGTTGCATTGGCATCGGTGGAGCTCCAGGCCCAGGAGGATAACCAACTGGAGCTTGAGGATATGCAGCAAACTGTTGAGGTGGAGGATAAGGGTAACCTGGAGCGGATGCTCCTCCAGGTGGATTCATAGGGTACATGGAATAATTTCCTGTTCAAGAACTTTTTCTTTTAGGTCAGGATCAGGTCCAATCGGCAGAGAGTTTTTTCTGACGTAATAAAAACGGTTAATATTGGTCCGTTACATTAAACACACACCGTCCACGAAATAAATTGAACTATTACGATACGAATTCTTTTGGTTGTAGTTTTGAATGACTATGACTAAAATGAATGAATGCCAAGCCAGGTCCTTTACTTCTTAACATCTGAGCGTCATCGTACCATGTACCACGTCATTTTCAAATGTCAAACTCGAAAATTTTTTTTTTGTAACTCGCAAAGCATTTTTATGATGGTACAAAGAAATGTATAAACCATACCTAGAAAATATGACGTCACTATCGCTTTTGTGGTCTTCCGCGCTTCTGTCCTCCTGTTGATGATGATGAGTCACTAAGTTTCAAAATGAACAGCAGCGCAGCAGCGGGTTGATCGCATTGACGTCAATTTCGTAGTAAATACACGAATTTCTAACGTCCAAGCAAGTTTTAGATCGCTTGAAGAGCGTTTTTAAGTAAAATTAAATTTTGGATAGAATGTTTCAAGTTAGTCTACTTCTACTCTATAAGGCTAGATAAAATGAACTACATTATTTTGCTGATTCTCTAACGCCCCAATCACTTCACATCTTGCTCGCGCAACAGCTGTCTATTCTCCAGTCATTTTAGTAGCGCTGCTCTGATGCAAAACACGCAATTTGTCCATCATGTTTTCAGTCCATTACCAATGCATACGAAATTCTGCTTACGAAAATGATACTAAAAAATTCTCTATAGAATTAGAGATGGACTATAATATAGAGTATGAATTGAGTGGTCTCGTAAGAAAAAAGGGGTATTTGCACGTTAAGATCTTAATCGGTACATGCAAAATGGCTTGAATGCAGCCAACTAGTTTTGTTAGGGTATGTATTTGAACACGCGACGTGTTTACTATTGTACAAGTCAACTTGCGTCATTTACTAGAACATAGATCTTAATCGGTACATGCAAAATGGCTTGAATGCAGCCAACTAGTTTTGTTAGGGTAAGTATTTGAACACGCGACGTGTTTACTATTGTACAAGTCAACTTGCGTCATTTACTAGCACAAAAAATAGATCAGTCAATGTTTACATTTACATGTTAACTCAACTAGTTTTCCTTTTTGTTGTAATAGTACGTAAATGTAGCTGATCAAACCTATTCCTTTACTACGTTCTATTTGTGTTTATTTCTTTGCCGCTGTACTTTCACTAGTTTCCGGAAAAGCAGTCGAGTCACAGAAAAAAACAGACACGAGCACGAGACTACCAAAAAGGAGAAAAAAGTTATTACATGGAATCACAATGATCGATCGGCATCGGCATCACGAGATGACTTAGGTTCTGGATGTGTGTACTTGCTCCAATTGCAATCAATGATAAAAGGAGAAATCTTGGTAGGTTTTTGAGTGTTCCTTTAAAGCCACAATTAACTATATATTAGGCGAGGTTAACGACCTTTCTCGGAAAGATTATTCGTGTTATAAAGCAATTCCATGTTGTAGTAATATTTTACCCATCTTTCCGTAGTTTTGCTCAGGTCTCTTTTTGCCCCATGCTTGAAGCCATTTCTGAATTTCAAATAAAATATAATGTTCATGTTTAGATGCTCGGTAGCCACTAAAACAATTTTATGGAAGTGACATTACATGTAAATTACGGACCAATTTGAAGTTTTTATTGGTGCAAATATTTCATGACAATTCATATTGTTCAATTCAACGAGAGAGAAAGTTTTGAGTACTGCAAGTGCAATCCCAGAGATTGGGTCGTCCAAAATTTAAGATACTTTGAGTCAGTCCTTGTAAATGTAAGTTGCATAATACAATTGGAACTATATGCTGATAAACAGCATAGCGTTAATTAATAATTAAACAGAGATAAAATTACAATGCACCTTAAATATTTGGGGAAGTTATTAGTCATTTGACCTAGGAATGATTGTAATGAGTTTACTCATTTTCTGTCACAGTAAAACACAAATATAATACCATTTAATAAAGGTCAATTTATAAGAAAAAACACACACAACGCCCGTTTTAAATATTATTTTTGATTTAGCAAGGCACCAATACCAATCCTATCGTTTAGTTTACCTGATTATCCCCTACTGATAAGATTACTTCACTGAATCAGCCTCTTGAATTATTTGTGATTGGCACTTGTAAATGGACAAATGAAGCTATGTACACTTGCAAAGCACGGAAATTACTAAATATCTTTGAAATTCAGAAAAACTGAAGGATATTCAGGCTTCTTCTTTACAATGGAGTCACTTTCTTTGCTTGCATGAACTGCATAAACTGACCGGGCACCTCGGCAAGAACTGCTCTAGCCAAGTCCTCTCGGGCAGCGGCCACGTTGTCTCCGTGCTTTCCCAAAAATTCGCGGAGAGCTAAAGGAATCCAAGAAGATTAGATGTTTTAAAATGATGTAAAAAGACTACAAATAATATTACATATTCAACTTTTCTAAACTTACCAACAAACTGGACAATGTCTCTGGCAGCCACAGCACCAGTGGAACCCTTCAAGACGCGCTTATCAGCATCCAAAAACTCCATGGAAGAAAAGTCTTCGTCACCCACCCCCACAATAATGATGGAGAGTGGAAGATGGGATGCAGCTATTATAGCATCCTTGGTTTGCTCCAAGTCTATTTGTAAAAAATAGGAAACAAAATATATTTCGACCTGCTAGTCTCATTTCCCACTTTGTCCCAATAAAGGTCTGTTTCGCTTACCACAAATCATGCCATCGGTTATGATCAATAAAACAAAGTAGTTCGACCCGTCTTTGTAAGTATTGGCGAATTTTGCCACGTGGTTAATCACTGGAGCGAAGAAAGTAGGACCTGAGAGCCTCACAGTGGTCAAAGCTTTCTGGTAGGCTTCAAGTATTCCATCCACTCCATTGCAGAATGGGTTTTGTGGGTTAAAGTTCAAGAAAAACTCGTGACTCACTTCAGTACTCGGTGGGATTTTTGCCCCAAATCCAAGTGCCGGGAAGAATCTAAGTATTCATTGAACGAAATATAATTTAATAAAACATCTTAAATAGATCGTTTTTCTGATGTTGGCTTCAAAAAGCATAATTTATACATAAGCATGATAAGCAATGTTTCCTTACTTGTCACTATCATAATCCTGAATGATTCCACCGACAGCTTTCATAGCCATGGTGTACTGGTTATCTTGGTTTGGAAGGGTGCAATGAAGACTGGCCGGATCTTTGGGATTCTTGTTGCTTGCGGTAAAGTCCACTGCAACTGTGAAATGGAGCTGAATACCATTCTGGAGGTAGTCAACGAATGTAAAGTTCTTCTCGCTCACTTGAAGTGAGACAATGTTCAAAACTCCAGAGTTTTCGTAGCCCTTCTTCTTCTCCTTCTTTTTGGGGTTGATCAGTGGGAAACTTGCGTTACCCTGTCGGCTCACTATAAACAAAATTTTACTTTTTAAGGCTGGACAAATAAGTAGATTATAATTTTAAGTGAGCACAGCTTACAATTCTTTAGCTCCTGGAAAGTAGTCTCAAATTGCCCAATCAAGTCATGTTTCTCGTCCTTGTCGTGGTCATACACTTGGAATAAGAGCTTCCTCGTGGGATTCTTTCCAGTGAGGATGGACACTTCTCCAGTGATGGGTCTCCAATCAGGATCTAAAGTCTTCTTGATCACTTCGGTGGTAAAAACTTGCGTCCATTCGTCCCCGTCAACTTGCTTCGAAACGATTAGGAAGGGATCGCTTTTCCCTAAGAAATCCTTCTTATCCAGGCCCCTCCCGTTCACGGTGAGTTGGTAAGTGTCCTGGCTAGAGCCCAGTTCTTCGGCGTAGATGATCAAAGAGGAAGTTGATTTCTTCCCTTGGAGTTTTTTCGGGAGCTCAAGTGTTCGCTCAAACTATACAAATTTCAGACCAAAAATAGCATTTTTTTAGTTTTTCATCCAGTTATCTACATGGACTTATTGGAATTTATGACCCACCTCGCTATATTTGGCTGAAACTAGTTCCCCCAAACTGACAATGGTGCTACCTAGGAAGTCATGATTTGACAAATCCTTCTTTTCGCCATCCCAGTCATAAACAGTAAACTTCAATTCCTGTAGTGAATTTAAATCATGATGACATTTAACTATGATGACTCATCCATACAAAAATTATCTATGAGTCACAATCCTAACATCAATCATTACACACCTGACGCTCCTCAAACCTGTAGTCAATCACGAGTTTATTAGTCCAGCTAGGATTAAGATTGTCCATAATATGCTCCGTACGGAAAATCTCTACGAATTCATTAGTCTTCGGCTGCTTCACATGGACTACACAAAAAGGATCGGATTTCGATCCTGTGTCGCGGTTAATCAAATTCCTGAAAAAATAAATTTTAGTTACAAAATGGCAAATCCTTATAAAAATAGCAGTAATTCCTTCACTTACTTTGCCGCAAGGCGAAGCTCGACCTTTGTTTCCAAACCCATCTCTCCAAATTAATAAACAGTAAACAGTCACTTTAAAATTTCAAAAGTGTTAAATCCAGTCACAAATCACAAGCGTATTTTCTACAGTCCAGACTACACGGGAGGTAAAACTTTGAGGTTGTAGGATCCTGTAGGTAAATCAAGGTGTAGCCTGGTTTGATTTTTGCTTGGTCTATTAGTCCGTGGTCCGGTGTCCTCTTCCAAATCTTACAGTCACTTTAAAATTTCAAAACTGTTAAATCCTGTCACAAATCACAAGCGTATTTTCTACAGTCCAGACTACACGGGAGGTAAACTTTGAGGTTGTAGGATCCTGTATAGCCTGTATATCAAGGTGTAGCCTGGTTTGATTTTCGCTTGGTCTATTAGTCCGTGGTCCGGTGTCCTCTTCCAAATCTATATAAACCTATACACGTGTAAGAGTTGTCAAAAAGTTGTATCTATGCGAGAATTCAGAGATTTCTTTCCTCTAGGCTAGTTTGGTAACTACTGATGGTAGTGGGGACGGATGTGCTCTTATATTTTCATATATCAGTCTACAATTTTTTTCTCAAGATTGAAAGAATTCGTTAAAATTTGAATAGAATATCTATGCTTCGCTTTGAATATGGGATGGATAGATGTGAATATGAAAAAAAATACTCTAACTTACACGCTGCTTGGAGTGTAGTTCTTGCAGTTACTACTGATGCAGAGCTAGAACCAACAAAATGCAATGCAGAGAAGTTGCAGAGACTTTTGTTCAAGTGATTTTGCTTTCCAGGGTCATTTAGGCAATAAAAGCTGAACGTTACGTCACCGACCAAGTTAACTTTGAGCATAGGTAACTCTGGTATGCAGTTAGAAGCTTTTGAGATGATGATGTCGCTTTACGCTTCTTCAAAAACTTCTTCGTTTTACGCTCGAGGCAAACAAATGAGTCAGACTTAAAAGCTGGACTCCTTGGATGGAAAAAAATGCCAAAGCAAACAAAATGGGTGATTGTGTTACTAGTACAGTATCGAATAGCAGAAGTAGAGAGTAGAGAGGTACGCTTATGAAAATGAAAAATTCTTCTAGGATTATTCTCTGTGAGAGGAAAATAAGATGTTCGTAAAGATGAACAGATACATAATTATTCGCAGGAGAAAAATCTGCTGTCCTCGATTCAGCTCATTTACGACCTTGTATTTCCTTCCATGACTTGGCTTGGGAAGAAAAACCTCATGAATTTACTGGAATGTTATGCTTATAACCATCAACCTAAAAAAAGATATGGTAATTGGTACCGTCGTGAGTAGGAAATTAGAGGAGATTAGCAAGTTAAACACATTCTTTTCATGAGGTGTTTTTTGTCACCGGCTTATTCATAGATATGCCGGCGTGAATCACTTTGATTTGCTGGACGTATTGGTATGAAGTAAACTATGTACTTTAAATGTTTAAATAGTAGCTAATTATAATTTTTAGCTGATATCCATGATATTATATCCAATGATGGCAATGCACAATCTTTGTCATGACAGCGAGTGGTCTCATAAGAAGGAAAAGTACAAGTCTGACTTCATGCGCTTGTCATGTTTGATGATGTAATTTTTGCTTTTTTCTCGATAAAGTAGCAAACTTTATCATCATTTCCTCACCTATATCATCAACACAAAAACAAGTCAAGTCAGTTCGCTGATCATCTTTGAGACATTATTGCTATAATAAAAGCATGAATTATATGAGTCTTGTTCCAATCTGCCCACTCGATTTGTTTTCACAGCAAAGAATTAAACGTCATAATATAACCATGATGGTCATGTGATGTCATTGTTTCCATTCACGCTGTTATTTTGGGCAATGTACTCCACCTTCGACTGAAAATATTTCGGTTCATTGGGAGAAGTCATCACGACTTTATAATTATGGAGGTAGGAAAAGGAGGCACTTGCAGTTTATTATGATGTCATGGTTTCATGGCAAAACGCATTTCTGCAAACAATGCAATTATTTTAAACGAATGAATCTGTATTTTGGAGGCTGACTTTTCAAAACGCAGAATTTAGCAAAAATGAGCCTGTCATATGTGACCAGTTAAAACCGCCATTTTGTAGGAAAGTCAGTAATCGAAACTCGTTTTCGAAATGGGCAGACAGCTAAAGCATCCCAAAACGAAGAAGACTAATGCGAGTGGGCAGCAGGGAGAATTTTCCTATGCAATGGCTGCCATGCAAGGATGGCGTAGGGCGATGGAGGACAGCCATCGAATATCTCTTACCCTCTCAAAAAGATTGAGGGACTGGGCGTTTGCTGCCGTCTTTGATGGTCATTCCGGGAAAAAGGCATCAAGCTATGCGTCCCACAATCTCCATAAAAAGATTCTGCATGAACTAAAGAAACTGGAGAAGGACCAGGCCTCTGAAGAGGAAGATGAAGGTGAGCTTGGTGACAAGGAAAATGTACCGCCTCCAGCTCTTGCGGTGGGAAATGCTGAGCATCATGCTCGCATTCAGAAAGGGATCGTTGCGGGATTCCTGAAATGCGATAAGGCTATGGAAGCCCAGAAAGTAACCACCGATAATAGTGGCACCACCGCTGTATGCGTATTAGTCTCTCCCACCTACTTCTACTTTGCAAACTGCGGGGACTCCAGAGCTATTCTATGCCGAGATGGAAAAGTCCTCTTTGCCACAAAGGATCACAAGCCTGATAAGAAAAGTGAAAAGAAGAGGATTGTGCAGGCTGGAGGCTTTGTGAGGAGCCACAGGTAATAGCTTTTTTACAAAGATTCAATAAAAATACTGACAACATTAAAAATCAGTGTGTTTTACTCACACATTCAGGGTCATAGGAAGACTAGCCATGTCCAGGGCATTAGGAGACTTCAAGTCCTATAAGACGAACAAAGAAAAGTCTCAATGTTCACAAATGGTGATTGCCCAACCGGATGTGACCATAATTGCAAGAAATAATAGGTTAGATGAATTCTTGATTCTTGCATGTGACGGTATCTTCGACGTTATGTCGAATTATGAGTTGATCACTTACGTAAAAGCTCAAATGGCCATGACGGACAACCTAACTGAGGTTTGCAACCGAGTGGTCGATCATTGCTTATTTAAGGTCCGTAGTTTACTTACACATTCAAAGAAAAGGAAAATATTTGCTTCAACTAAACTATATTTTTAGGGGAGCAATGATAACTTAAGTGTTATCATCATCAAACTACCTGGATGTCCCACTAAGAATTTCTTGGAACGAAAACGGAAAGCGGATTTCGCAAACATTCGCAGAAACGTAAAAAGGTCTAGAGATGAAGGCTCAGAACCGGGAGACATCTTAAGATCAAGATCGAGATCATCTATGAACCAGGAGCTCAATCGTCGCCCTATCACTCCAAATAGAGTAGGCTACCGGGAACAATCAAGATATGATTTGCGACCCAGAAGAGCCCTTGTCTCCGTATCTATTCCTCGAGTGGCTACAAGACGCAATGTTGAAAGGCAGAATAACATACCCCGAATACCTAATCCTTTCATTCTCTTTTTCCTTGATTACTGGAAGGTAATTAAAATTCTTATTTGTTCTTTTGGCTAATTCTAATTTATTAAAAATAATTACTAATTGTATTAGGAAAAAGGAGGCAATGTCTGCCAAGCTGCGAAACTTTGTGGTGAGAGATGGACAAATAGGCTACGAAACTCGAGGAAGAAAGAATATCAACGTCGGTACCTACGCGAAAAGGAGAAACTGTTGGGAGTCTCATAATAGCCCATGTATAATTTGGCGAGGAAGATACCAAAGTTAGATCTTTTAAACCGTCCGTGTCCACGTTATATTTCAATATGATCTAATGCGATTTGATTGAAACTTGTTTATTTTTGATATGCTCTATGATGGCTTATAATTTCAGGAGCGAATATAGTACAAACAAATAATAAAACTCAGACAAATATACCTTTCGATAATATTATCTAACGCAAAAGAAAAAGAAACCGTCTGTGTCAGGATTATTCCAATTCGCATAGGATACTTGCCACTTTGCCATATCCCATCCAACGGTAAATTCATACACTGCTAATGGAAATTGATAAAAGATGCTACATATGCAAACTGTTTGCCTTGAAGCACCATTCATGATGACATGACACTGGTCTGGTCTTCTTCCCACGAATACCTTTCAACTCAGCTCAATAGTGTGTGCGTATATCCATCTGTTTTTAATGCGAACAAGAGCCTTTCAAAAAATCCATCATCTCTTGACTCTCATTCTATTTACCTTAGCGTAAGGTAACCCTTTATCGTATAATGTAGTATAGCACGGCCAAACTAAGATAAGATAAGAACCACAAGCACATACACAGCACACGGACACGATGTACACTAAGGAATCAATTAAATATTTAACTGCATCTGCCTCACGAAGTTATGTTCAAGATTGCTTTGTTCCATGACGTGAATTAAAGACTGTCAGTAATTCAAACAGTCAAAGGCAATAGCAGTGGAATATATAAGGGTAAAGTATATTTTAAAAATTACCGCCACAGTTTGAAAGTGAAGTTTTGTGGGAGTGGGGTAAAATGAACCTAAGTTTTAGCTCAGATATCTTCTTTGATTTCATCGGAAGATTGAAATTAGCTACGGTGGTAAGAGATACAATTGAATTGTATTTTATTGATTAGGAGGTTTATACTATTTTTTACTTTTTTGATTGCAGCTACTTGGTCTCCTTAATATAATCTTAGCAGGCAGCTCATACGTGAAAGACTCGAGAGAGCAGGCGTTTTTGGCCTTCATCATAATTTTCTTTTTACTCTCTTTAGCATGGTGCATCGCTGTAATGTTCGGGTTGATTGTGGTTCATGACTCGCATATAAAATTTGTAAGTATATTTTCACAATGTATTACCGCTGAAGGAAGTGAGTTTTAACTTTATTTTGATCTGGACAGGATATGATATATCACATTTGTGCTTGCTTGATTCTCCTAATCACCGCGATATTCTTTATGATATCTGTACTGAAGTATGGGAAAGACACGCATAAGTTTGGAATAAGGCTCACCGTGATGGTACTTTTTACATTAAAAATTATATACCGGAAGGTATAACAAGCAAGAAGATTTTTTTCTTATTTAACCTCATGGATTTTATTAGGTTACTGGATTTGCAAACAGCGCCATTTATGGATACCTCCCGTGGAAGTTACTGAGAACGACTTAGGCGCA
>JAANSQ010000663.1:0-20360 GCA_036850885.1 Lepidocyrtinus dapeste | reverse complement strand
GAACAAATCTAGTTCTGTTGGCTGTCAGAAATCTCCCCACTTATGAATACTGATTTGCAAAGTAAGGGAGTTTAGAGAGTCAATCAAAATAAGTTTTACTTTCAGACCCTCCGAATAAAAATGCACGGGTAAAAAAACTAAAATCCAAAGAGTCACTGTACTTTAAACTTACTTGTGATACTGTGCTTGTAGAAAATTAAATTCTTCTTTGATCCGATCACATGATTCGCCTACTGAGAATTTGAAAGGTTGTCCGGGTTGAGGTGGGCCCTGGAAACAAAGAATAAAATCAAAGGGAAACATTGATGCTCGATCATCATCTTAAAATCTACTTGAAAAGAAACTATATAGCTCAGTAGCATTAATATCAAGGATAGCTTTATGTTTGAGTAGGTTCTAATGAAGCAATGCTTGGATAAGCAACAACTGAAGAAAATACAATCAATTTTATTTAGGAAAATTTTTTTAGTGTTTTGTAGTTACTTTAGACACGGTGGTGATGCTTACCGGGTGTCTAGCAGCAGCGGCGGCTGCAGCTGCTGCATTCATTGCTGCTGGGTACATTGTACGTTAGACACGCATCTCACAAGAAAAAAAATAGTTTCTCACTATATTTTGTTGAATTTATCCTTAAAAAAGAGCACTCTTGAGGAAAAAAATTCACTTCACTTTTTATTTAGCTGGAATGAAATTATTAGATTACTCTGAACGAATACACGGCTCCAGTGGTCTATTTCCGATTTTCACTTTTCCACTACTACAACTACAAATACTTTCTCTAGGGCTACACTAAACAAGCTCGCTAGAGCACCACTAAAAACACTCAACAACAAAATAATACATTTATTTTCTCTCACTCCTTCGACTGCTTCCCACTTTTCTCCGAAACACACTCGCTTTCCCTGAAAGCTTAAACACTTATTCAAAAAGCAAACAAAAAACTTTCAAAACTTTTAAAACCCTTGTTCAGTGAAAGGTCAACAAACAAGCTTGGCTTGGCTCACACCGAGTTACAACACCGTGAGCGATAGCAATTCCTTTTATACGTTTTTTTTGTCGGAGGAAATCGATCCAATAAAACTTTCACTGGTTTAATGACACTCTCTCTCCTTGTTCAGCCGACGATATATTTATTCCCAAGGGTAATGGTTTTCCTCTTTTCTTCCTCTGATTTTTATCTTGCAAAAGAAAGTATATATTTTTTTCTTTCAAGGAGCACCAAAAGGCTAAAAATCTGTGAAGGTTATATAATGTCCCTCGCGATTTCGTTTCACTATACCGACAAAAAAGTTTCCTTTTTGCAAGTGACAGACACTAAAAAAATGTTTGCTGGACAGTACGATAACAACTTTGCTTTTTTATGGAGGTGATGGTGGTCCACTATATTTAGCCTTTTGCTTGGCTTAGCTTTCGCATTGACTTTCTCTTTAGAGAAAAAGTAAGAAAAGAGATGTAATCGAGGATAGTTGTAAAACTGTCTTGTCTAATGGTTTCACTTTCGCCCAACATCCAATCCAATAATGGCCAAGTAAATAGTTTAGGAGGAAGATAATGTGTTGACACTATCTACACACCCTTATTAGATTAGAGGTACATTATTTAAGAATCGTCTGTATTTCCCTACACGAGCCATATACCAAAGCAAGATTGTTTTCTGCGGATAAAAATGTACTGTAGGTTGATGGGACGTGATAGATGGTTTCTCTTTGGTTTTTTTCTCACTTTTTTCACACTCAATCACGTCCAGACGACGAAAAACGCTAGCACGTTAACACTTTCCAGCAGGTTTCCAGAGGCTACAAGGAAGTTACACACTTGAAAAGGAATTCAATGTTCTCTCATTTTCTCACCCCGCCAAACTACTAATGTCCAGGCTGGTACGGATCTGAAATGAAACAAGATAAAAAACACTGAAGCCTTTAAACTTTCAGATTAAAATGTTACACAAAAGTTTTTTCTTCTGGTCTTATCTACAGCTTATACTTCAGTACTAAGTCAACTAAACCCTAAAGAAATTCTTTAACGTAAAGCCTTAAACTGCTCGATTCATAAAAGTAATTCTAGCCTGTCATCCATTCACTCACTCACTCAACGACTCAACTTTGCTATCGCATCACTCACATTTTTTTTCCGCTGAAGAATAAGAGCAATTTTACCAAAATAATGGCGCAGTGTCAACAACAATTTACTTTAATTTACTTTTTGCACAATAATTTTTTTTTCGTGAAACCTGTAAATAAGTAGAGCCTGTTGTACACAGTACAAAGTGTAAATGGAGTGCACAATAGGAATTGAGTTTTAAAAATCCGTGCCGTGTATGGCGTGTCTCCATTAAAAAAACTTCTGTGTAAAGAGCCTTTTACTCGAATTCAGTTTTGGAAAAAGAACCTAGTCATCTTATCACCCCACTGCATTATCACATCTTGAAGATAATGGAAAGCAAGCCGAGACCAAGGCAATGCCACCATTTTTTTCGAAAATGCAAAATGCTCGAGTGTGGGAAAGATTTTTTTGACAGGAACAAAGGAATTTTTTCTAGCGTTTTTAGAGCTACATTGTTCCTGTATGATCATGCAGACAAACCGTCGACTAGACTACTAAGTGTAACTATACCGAAATATTTCTCGTGATTGTTGGTCTCGGTCGTGGCATGGCATGGCGGTGGCAGCTCACCCATAACAATTCATCCCATCATGATAATTTTCGCGTCACACAACTCTACTCACACTAATCAACGTCCGTAATTGGGCAGACGAGATGAAAAAAAATGGATTTCGTGAAAATCAAAAGTTAATATTTTATGATGAATGACGCTCTTCACAAAATTTATACCAACATAGGAGCTAACATTAACAATTAAACTAACAAAAAAAATTTTGGATGAAAGGGAGATATTACAAGGACAGGACGAGGAGTCGAGGATATATTCAATTTATTCAGTTAAAAGCAGATCATTTCGAATGTATGGTACTATAAAGGAAAACTGATTGTAAGGCGACGCTTAGAGATCGCGATGGTGTTGACGGTTGACGTTTTTTTGCTGACTTCACGTCCCACTTATTTTTACAATGAATGAATGCCATACGATGTGATGTGATAATAATAATTTTCTAAGATGATTTTCGTGTCGTTCGTTATTGTCATTTGGGAATTCTTTTATTGTATTGTTGTAGACTCGTTGTTGGTGGTATAGTGGTTATATTTCTGTGATTTGATGTACTCCAATTGGACAATTGTGTCGTAATTTTTGCAATTTAAAATAGGCGTGCCGTTCTACGAGACAGTCCAAACAATGTAAATACTTTTTTGCAAAAAAAAAAAAAATTATTGCACTTGTTCTTGTGTACACGCTCTTGTCACAGCATTTTTTTGCACGAAATGTTCACTGTGACGCATGGATGCATGCAGCCTTGACAAAGCTGTAATTGGAAAATTAGGGATAGAGATGGAAGTATTACACAGCCACATAAAAAAATGACAAAATTGCAACTTTGTTGCGATTTATTCACTATTTACCTCACGACACGAAAGAGAATAGGGAGGCTACGAAATGGGAGGGTGGGATGCGAAATGACAAACTGCAAACAATACAAATTGCCTTTGAGCTTAGATGTATTAAATTAAGCTGGAATTATTTTTAAGCTCCAATTAAGTAGGATTAACTTTTCTAAGCTGTTACATTGGTCAAATAAAAATTAAGCGGATTGGAGAGTGTCGTTGGCACAGTTCTTTAAAATGAACTCATTTCACCTCTTTCATCGTTCCTTTACATTTCAGAGAATGACGATAAGGTTGGGATTCAATTTTAAGTAATGATATAAACTAAATGTGGGAAAATCCAAAGCCAAGCCACGATATGGTAATAACCAGGAAAATTGTGGCTAGATAATATAGAACAAATAGCAAAAAAATTGGTAAGTTGGGATGGGATGAGGCTAACTGTGAGACGTAAAGTACAATTATATTTTATACTTTTGCGGGACAATCGAAATAATATTGTGGCTTGTTTGTCATTTTTTTAGAACGTACCATTAGACTGCATAGTTTGGGGAATTATGGTGAAACATGAAAAATTCAGAGGATTGAATAAACATTTGTTTGTGCATTGTCATCATCATATCACAAAGCTTAACCAAAACCCTTAAAACCGATCCCACAATAGCGAAGCCAATATTATAAAGAGTATTTCGACATTTTCATTCCCATTTTCTTTCTGCCGCAATTTTTTCGCGAATTTCATACACTTTCTGTTGCAACTGCAAACATTAGAATGATGGGCAATACATTGAACTAGATTATCATTACATGGAACAATATTTAGTTGCATTTTATACCTACTTAAATTATACCACTCTTGGTTTGAGAAAGACTACTTTTGATACATTATTATATTATTGGTGGCTTGGTTCCATCATTAAAATGTTTTGGAAATGAATTCACACATGCAAATTTTCCTTTTTTTAATGTAGCAAAAGGGTTGCCTAGTTTAAGTTTGCTTTACTTTGACCAATGTGTGTAATTAACTGTGATTACTATAGAGTTTTGAATAGAAGGTTAATTTTTTGAGAATGTTTTTCGAATACCGACTATCATATCATTAAAATGAATGGAGTGAAAAGTGGTTGGCGATGGTCATGGTGGTTTGAAAGTTATATGAGTACCAACCTACCAAAATATTTCCAAGTGATTTCTCTATTTTTTTGCATGACTCATGACTTGCCTTTGAAAGGCAATTTTTTCTGCAGTTGCACTAGAGAATACTATATTTATGAGCCGGAAACTCGTGGTTTACGTCTATGATATTTGATGTGGTTTGGTTATCCTCTCACGTCGATGGGCGGTAGGCCACGCCAAAGTGGCTATAGTCTCTCTGAATTTAATACAATGTCAGAGCTTTTTGACAACATTTTCAACTGACAAGTTTGCTCAACGAACTCTAGTCATATGATAAACTGAATACGACGTAAATTACTAAAATACCGAGTTTTATCTAAGAATACAACAAAATGATTATTGCTAAAAGCCAATGTGGTTTAGACCACATAGCTTAAGAAAATTGGAAGAGTGTAAAATACAACAGAAAAACAGCGTACACATAAGGAGATCAACTTAGTGCTGACAAAAATCGCACTTAAAATTAGACTTGGTGTTGTTGTAAAACAAGTTGTCCTCAAGGCTAAGACTTCGGTCATGTCATGCAAATTAGGGTTGTCGTGTCCAGGAGTAATTGCCCACAACAATTTATCAACTTAACGTCTGAATCATTAGTTGAGTAGAAAAATGAAAAAAAAAATTATCCTTGGGTTATGCATTCTCTTTTTACAAAATCACCGATGTTAATGTGAACATAAAGCATCGATTGTCAGAAAATTGACTAAAGCTTTGCATCACATCCCACATAAGGGCAATAACAAGAGCTCTCTTAAAAAATGTTTTTTATAAACTTTGCCTAGTTATAACATAACAGCTCGGCACTTCTCTCTCCTCTCTCTCTCCCTCTCTCATTGACTCCGACAGTGTGATAAATCTAGTAAACAAGCTCTAATAACGGCAAATTACCAGAATGTGAGAAGAACATGATTACCATAAAAAAGACTGAAGATTGGAGGACGATGATGATTAGGAGGAGAGATGAAAAGATTGACCTTTTATGTCGTTTAACGAGGACCGCATGACCGGAAACCTCAAGCGATTTTTCATTCTTCTTTTGCCCGAGCGTAAAAAGCTCTATATTTTTTTTATTACCAACCCCATGTAAATTTGTTACTTACGTGTATGCAATTCAAAATGCAATATAAAAAATAGTCTGTGTGATATCAACCAAAAGAAACCACAAAAAAGGTAAAGATTTAAGCTTAGCAAGAATAATATTTTCCTCCTACTTGGCTTCGTCTACAGGGAAAATTATCTGAGAACAGAAGAAAACAAGGGGATTCATTCTTTTACCGCCCAGCAATTTATTTTTTGTGTGTGGAGGGGGAGAGGGAGTTTCTTCACTAAATATTTTATATAAATTTTCTTTTCCTTTCAAAGAAGCTATAATTTCCTATTAAATAGTGTACACGCACTCCACTCATTTTTCTGTGGAAAATTATTCTTGGCGCCTTTTAATATAAAATTATGGCGAGTGGAATAGCATTATTAAGCATTTCATTCAGAGTTGGACTGCACATGTACAAAACAGCCAAACTAACTGCATAATTTCTCACAAGTTGGGTAGTGATATTATACCAAATCAGGAAATTCACTGTTTCGTCATAGAAAAAAGCTGAAAACTTTTTCCCTGGAAAATGTTATTATAGTAGTTTAGCTTCATTACGAACCCATTTTTGGAAGATATTTATTACCGTGGTCTGGCCCAAAATGTCTGCGTGCAGTCTATTAAAAAATACGTCCCCAAATTACTAATATTTGTGGTATGGCGATGATTAGTTATCAAAGGATGATAAGTAGTAATGAGTACGTTGTACACATTCACTCACGGCAATTTTCTAAACGATAACAAATATCCATGTAATATGTGTACACGAGCATGTTTAGCGGTATAGTCATTTATGAACAGCCCCCAAGAGAAAATGGCATCAAATGGCATATGCGCGTTTTCCTCGTTTCTTTGACGATACTCGTATACTTTCAAAATTTTTGAATCTGCCGCCAAGAAAAATATCACACGGATGCTACTTTTATACACGCATTATATATAATGGCAATCGCATGACGAAACCAAAAACCACCAGGGAGCAACTTTTACGGCTGAGAAAACTCATCATTCTTTTCCATACTCTCATGTTTTGAAACGCACTCACTTCACGCTCATATCATAATATACAATTGCAATTGAACTAACATCATCACTTTTGCTACTTACAACTTTGCTTTATCAGATAGCAACTAAAGTGTTCGAGTATTCCAGAAGAAAACAAGCCTGTTTATATATTTCTCCCCTGATCGCATTAGTTGTTCTTCAATGATTTTCCACTTTTCCATGCAATAATTCATGTGTGTACTGTTTCGTAGTAGCAACACAAAAAAAATTACAGACATCTACGGTCATTTTTTATTCTATGAAGCACACTATGCTACGGCTAGGTTATCCTTATCCCCTAAAAAAAGGCATAAATGTATGCATAATTTAGAGGAGGAGGGAGAGCCGAAAAAAATCTAGAGAATTGATCAAACCATAACTTCCTTTTTTCTCCTTATTTTATATTAAAGCGTGTCAAGAGTGTTTCAACTACGCCACTGCCATCACCATCGTAGTTTATTTATCGGTTAAGGACCTTGATGTGCTGAACATAGATTTTTTAAGGCAACGTGATGTGATGTGTCGCTTCTTCCTTTCCACTCACTCACTTACACAGTCTCAATCAATCCAGCAATATTTTTTGAAGGATGGGATGGCGATGCAAAAGTGATGGCTTTACTCTTTCTCTTCGAGAGTGAATATTGAGTGCTCATACAGGAATGATGTCATTCATGAATTCACCGAACGAGACAGACCAAGCCAGAGAAAAACAACTTGGGTTGGTGACACTTGATGACAAATTTGTTTTTTTATGCTTTTTATTTCATTGCATTTGCCACAGAAGGAAAACCGCGAATCATTTTTATATTACAAATCGATTTTTGTTTTGCCCACTTGAACAATAGAAAAACAACTTGGGTTGGTGACACTTGATGACAAATTTATTTTTTGAGCTTTTTATTTCATTGCATTTGCCTCAGAAGGAAAACTGCGAATCATTTTTATATTACAAATCGATTTTTGTTTTGCCCACTTGAACAAATGAGCCTATCTTGACACGTTTTACTTTTTTATCGAGTGAGGAGGAGGGAATGTATGTTTTAAAATTTTGAAAAGACATCGACTCACCCGCTCAAGAAGCTCGGGTTGAACTCTAACAATATGCCGTGACACTAGCTAGACTCGTGCATTATTCATAATTCAAACCATTTTTCAAAATAAAAATTGAATGAATGTGATTTGGGAAAGGCGGTCTGCTAATTTTATCATGTTTTGTGTATACGTAACAATCACATTACATATTTGTGTGATGCGATGGGTTTATATGGTGAGATATTACGAGAGGAAAACATTGTGTTTTTATTTGGTCGTTGTGCCTGATAGCTCGTGAAATAGTCTAATGATGATTATAATCATGATATGCTGATCGTGATGAAAAGCATCATGGTGATGATGTTGATGAGCTGACGAAGCGAACCAACAAAAGATTCTTTACACTTGGGTAGCCATGAATTGAATTTGAAGAGGATGAAAGTACAAGCCTCCCTATCTCGCTACCCCACGCACAGCGGAAACCTGGGCAAAAATTCTAGACGATTTAATTATATTTTGTAAATGAGGATGATACGTATCGAAACTTATCTATATAGTGCTCTTGTTTAATTCCCGAAGCAAATGGGTGAAGTTGACGGAAAGGGTACCCAAATATCAAAGCTTTAGAAGAGATTAAGGTAAGAAAGGAACTATCCAGCCTGATAAATATCATGATTTACTCCTAACTTTGTTCCCATTAAATTCTACAAACAGCCTTTTTGAATTTAAATTTTCTACATATCATGGCCTTATTATTCACCAAACGGACTTCTTTCTTTAAATATAGGAACAGATACACGCTCATACTACTTACTTAAATATGAATAATCGATGTTGTAAACTGCCAATAATGATGACTATCATTTTCCTCGCTAAAAATCCAGCATAATTTCGTCAAGTATTTAAGCTCACACAATGGCTCATTTTTTCAAGTAAGCCATACTGAAGTATAAAGTTAATATTTAATTGGAAATCCCCATATATGATTGCATTTTTTCCATTTGTACTTTCACAAAAAAAAATATTTTATTGATAACATTTTCGAAACAATCCGCTTCGGGTAGAGGTGGTAGGGACATACCCTCCTTCTGATGAATAATATACCAACGAGAAACGTTTTTCTCCCTGAATAATTTTTTTATTCCCATTTCCATTTAATTTTGCTGTGGTTATATCTCGTCTTCTTTTCGTTCTGCCGTTGCTGTTTATATCTTTTACTTTACATTAATATTTTACTCTGTCAATAAATACTTGAGTTTTTGGCAGACAACCGATGGCTTGGCTTACTTGTCAGTGACAGTCAAGCCCTCATCATACATACAAACCTATCAGCCTAGCCAGTTTTTTACTGATCCAATTCAAACCAATGTAATACACTTCCATCTATTTGTATAAAAATATAAGGCGAATACTGATATATCAGCATGCATTTATAATATCTTCATGTCACTTCGTCCAAGTCCGCATCTCCTTAACTTACGTACATAAAAAATAATGTTGAAGAGGTAAACTTTATTTCTCCTTCATAAAAATTTAATCAATCCTTGACTCAAATCCATATAGTATCGTGTAGAATAAATACTTTACTCAGCCAATTTTTTTTCTTTGAACATTTGAGGATTTGACTTGACAGCTCTTTAAAAATAGAATAGTTTAATGCCATTTCAATAACACAAGTCAACTCCATAAAATTAACATTTTCGCATTTGGATTCCAACAAAAAATAATATTATTTCATGCCAAATCCGAACGAAAACATTGCAAAAAAAATCATTTTTTATTGCTAAATAAGTTTAATTCAAATATTTACAGTTAAGAACTGAATGAATATAGTTTGGCAATTTCCAAACTGTATGAATCGTGTGATTATGAGTATTACACGGATACATTATGCATGCATCAATCGTAATCATATCTCGTCACTTGGTGTCATATTCTTGGTAGTGTGGTCCCGGTCCTTTTTATAAGTTTATGTTTGTTTGCAGTTTGTATACCATAACGAGATAAAGATTAGATATTAGATTATCTTAGGGTTATGGTTCTTAAGCCTTTTTACGACAACTCACGCCGAAGCTTTATAGATATTGGCTTTCATGCAAATTCAATTTGCCAAAAAAATATTTAAGAGGTTCAAAGCATAAGCTAAATAAGACTTTGCTAACAGAATAAGTGCATAAACTTCTGCCAAGTCAATAAAGTGCTGAACAGTGTTTGCAAAACGACAACAACCAATCCATCCTTCTAAATAATCCATGCATTATTCTATTCCAAGAAAAATATAAAAACAAAGCGTTAGTTGTTAAGTTTGATCTGAAAGTGTAAATAGTAAACATTAGAAATAAATGAGAGAATCGAGGCAAAAGCTAATAAAAAATGAAGAACAAAGATGCATATCGTAGCGATAATGTGAGCATGTCTACTCAACACAACATATCGCGCACTGCCTTGTATCGCATTGTCTTCCCACCGCCCTGTTTGAGAATGCGCATAAATTCAAAGAAAATTGGAATTTAAATGGCCCGACTTAGCCTGGTCTGGCCTGACCTTTTAAAAAATGGCAATAGCTTAAATCGTTTAAGCTTTTGTACACACGCGAGCGTCACATAAAAAACGGAAGGAGGTATGATAGGAATAAGGACAAGAGCTTTTAATGTCTTGAAGGAATGTTTAGAGGGGGGATGGAATGGAGACGATACTTATCATCATAATTCTAATTATGGTAATGGTAATGATAATTGTGTGAAGCAAAAAGGCAAACTCGTAACAACATTCATTTCTTTTGAAGCAGAAGCACAGATTCAATTGGACTTGTAGAAGTTTAAAACTTTAAGACTCTTTCAAATTATTTCGTAGGGTAAGTGTAGTGAATAGTAAATGAATGGAAATGCTGATGGTGATAATGATAATTCTTTGAAATGGCCTTTTTCCTTTTGAAAACTGCGCACACAATTCCATTTAATTTTAGTTTACATACCTTACACTCTGAGTGAATTGCGATAATTATACATTCCTACTCTAACATTATGCTCACTTATTGCGAAACATGGTATGCAAGTTTGAAAGCTTAGAATTGATTTAAATATACGCAAATATATGCAATATTCAGTAAGCAGTAGGTATAATAATAACAGTAAAAGAACATTTCTAAATTGCAAATTTGCGAGGCAAATTACTTGTATCTATAAAAATCTAATGCGGTTATAAAGTCAGCCGACCGACGACGGGCCATTTTTTTATTAGCGTTGTCGGCACAAGGCAAGAGGCAAATTATTTAATGCCTTTACCCAAATAAAAATATTTTCCCGTGCGCAAATAACACTACAGTATTAAGTCATTAATCAGAGATGAGGAAAAGTGAATCGAACTATGTACCAATTTGCTCAACACATTCTTCTTCTTTTTTTTTAGAGGATCGGATGAATAAACCAAGCCAAATGCACTGTGAATAATAGATTATATGCGATATCTGTAACTGTAGCATGAGGCATGAACACAAACAAAATTCAAATTATTCAGAAGAAGAAGCACCAAACGAAGGAATTCAAGTCTATATTCTGTGTAACTGATAATCTGCCGAAATGATCTAGACCAGACTTATGTACTAGAAGATCTACGAAATATGTAGCATTAGATCAGGACTAGATAAAGGAACACGTATGTGGTAATAGTAATTGCCTGCAATTTACGCGGAATATTTCTGGGTGGTTTGTTTAACTACTGCTGTGTTACAATCAGACAGGATCATCAGTCAATGATAATATCAGTGTAATTTCTGCACATTGCGCGCTATTAACTTTTGCACGAGTTTTCATTAAATTAAAGTAGTGTACTGCCGATTGATATAAAAAGCTGCCAAAAAATGAGTACATGAGCTAATGGGCGTGCATAGATGTGATGGTGGTAAGATCATGTTGATGTGGTATGGTGTGGTTCAGTAGCGGTACTCATTCACTAAAAACCTGTACTTTTTTAACACCATAACATGTCAGCAAACAAATACACCAGCCAACTATTCATTATCAAAAATGTGTATCACTTTGTTTATTCTATCTATCTGCATCTCTTCGTGTGAGTCTTACTTTGAATGACTGAGAGTGCCCTAAGTTTCTATATGAAATACTAAACGAGAAACATTTTCGTACATCGTAGTTTCTGAGTTACTCTAATATTCTGTGTAAAAATCCTTATTTCTAGATAAGCCTCATCTCATGTGTGCAATAAAGCGCGCCCCCAGATAAACATGATACATCTGAAATATCTGTACCGTATTGGTAAAGCTTCTGAATTGCAGTGATTTTCTTAAAAAAATCCTCATCATCTAAATCTAAATTAATCTTATTATGTTTAAGCTACTAAAACTGCACAAATGTAGATTAAAATGACCAAGATTTCGAAGAGTCGGATCCTTTTTGCACGTTCGTAACACACAAATAACATGATATTATTGTGATCCTTTATTCGGATTGACACACGCGCGCCCTGTCTGACAGGATTTGTGTTTTGGCAGAATACTATCTTGGATTTGGCTCGTATGCAGTATTATTATATCATATCGCGAATGTAACACGAAATAAATTTGATTCCATTTGAAACACGATTTGAAACGATGTAAAAAAAATTGCAAGTGAAGAATGTTTTTGTTACGTGCTTTATGCACCTTCTTCTATTACGTTTATAACATGTAATTTGGATAATTCTCTCCACGTGGAAATATGTAAAAGGTACAAAGTTGCAGAGACTGCGAGAGACATGATTGATAGATATCATCAATTTGTGCAGCCAAGATAAAAACAGCATGTGGTCCTCTTTCCCTCTCATGCGCCTTCATCATCATTTAAAATGATGATGAGCATCACATCAAGCGCACTCACTCAATCTCCCTCATTTTCCCAGAGAAATAATAAAATGGAAAGAGGAAGTGGAGTAGGTATATGATGCAAGATTACATTGTGGATGATGAGAAGTGAAGCCAGAACCAGGTGTTGTAGCTGTTGTTGTGTCAGCAGAGTAATACCATTTAAACCAAATATTTAAGGTGAGGATAATGAATCTAATACCATCTACCATCTCATCGGATTTTAGGACAACAGCTCATCCACTCACTGTCAGTTTGTCAGGAAATGATAGCTTTTTATGCTTTGTCAGTACTCGTTTAATTCGTTTAGGCTTCTGTTGATTTAAAATTTTGGACATGATTTGTTTTAATGATAAAACACTTCATTTAATATTCCGGCTTGTAAACATTCATCATACTGAAATCGCTTGAAAAATCTAAGCTAGGCTAATAGTTCAGGAGCTACTTTAATTTATAATTATAAAAATATGGAATTGTAATCCAGATCATGACGTGGTATTAGCCAAGCGGTGGTGGTGGTAGCAGATGTTGTTACCATAATAAGTCAATTAAGTCGGCTTACAACAAACTAACGCTTGAGTTGAGAGCATTGTGTTGAGTGATGAATGCAACGGATATAAGTATTTAGAGCGTTTACCGGATATATTATTTTATTTACCTTTTAGGTGAAAAAACTCGAGATTTTAAAAAACTTCGTTGTAGCACAAAATACTGTCGAAAAAAACTTTTGGTTGAAAATTGAAAGCCGGTTATGTTACGTGAGTATGACACATGAACTGTAGACCATGAGAGACCGGAGGTGCATGAGAGCGTTAAAATGATTTCTTCTCTCGCTTGTTTTCACAGAATTTATTCTTTACACTTGAAATTGTTGAATGCATAAATCACTTCCTTTCGTTATGCCAAGTACTTTGGATTTAATTATACCTCAATTATCATCCACGTTTTATTTAACATTAGGGATGATTAGCCCACTGACAACTGAAACTGACACATTTAACGCATGAAGAAACTTAAATCTTCAAAAATATATTCCGGAAAATTGAAGTGAATAATATTTTTGTTTGTGAAACTCTCTTAATCTTTTCCAGTTTAAATCCCAAAAATTGTTTGCATTAAAATGTCGCAGAACTTTTTAAATCCAGATTACACAAGTTAATTATGGCAGGAAAATGTCAGTTCTTCCCTTTCCCAATACGAAATCAAAATATCAAGCACGTGTACCACTAGGTTCACCTTTTTCAGAGAAAATGGCACATGCAAGTGGCGTTATGTAGTGTTGTATAGCCTATGTGACATATTCCGTTTACAAGTCGATATCTTTTAATCACAAAACTCCTTTTGAATGTTTTCACTTTGAGTGAAATTCCAACATTGAACTCTTAGATTGTAACTTTTCCGGGATGAAAGTCAAACTTTGGTGAAAGTATTTTACGGGGAAAGTGTAAAAAGAGATGGGAAAATAGTATTTAAAGTCTCTCAAGATTCAATTGAATCTTGTCAAAAGTTTCCAGTTTTTCCAGCACTTTAGGTGAAGGAAATGTATGAGAAAACTTGGTCCAAAAGGGTAAACTCCAGTGAAAGAAAATCCAGACGTAGAGTAACTCTAAACGCACGATACCTCACCAACGAGAATAGTTTGCGTAGGGTTGTGTTCTGGAAGCAAGTTAGTAAGTGACTGAGAAGCACTTGCCCAATTTCCATCTATCCATTCAGTGGAGATTCTGAGTTGAGTCAGTTAGCCAAGCCACTTGTCTTCCCCTTTACTACACGTTTAGCTCTGTTACACTCTCTCGTGCTCATGTAGAACAGTTGAACTCTTCTTTTCTCGACGACGCGGTCGACGCTGGTGGTGGTAGTGTGTAGTATGCGGTACTCAAGTAGTTTTTCTTGACAGTGAGCGAGTAAACGAGCAAAGCACAACACAAAACGCTTTTTGCTTTGCTTTTGCTTGTACACTTTGAAACAAAGTAGTTTAGGGGAAGCCGAGCAAGCAAAAGCAATAAGTGAGTAGTGTTGTAGTGTGTAGTTGTAGTAGTAGTAGTAGTTTTTTTGTCATAAAAAGTTTCCTTTTGTTCGACTAGATTTTGCTTACGCGCTCGCTATTTAAGTGAGTTGAGTGAACAGTACGGGAAAAGCAAGCGACATCGTGATCATCTTAATAACATAACATTCTTAAACTGTGCCAGTTGTTGTCCTTGTTTCTCTCTTGTGTGTGGCGTGGCTTTTGGAATGGCATGGGTTGATAGGATGCGATATGATGACGACTGAGCACTCAGCTTTCCACGGCAACGTTTTCAACCTTTTTGCAACAAACCAAATATTCCATTATGCCTTCTCTGATATCTATGACTACTCAAAAGAGAAAGTCAGGTCAAGTCTATCTGAGAAAAGCCTTTTTGTTTTGGCAAATGCAATGGAAATAGTGCAAATGGTACTAAAGTCGCTTACTTTCTGTAGCTTTTGCTTTTGTATTTTTTTGCAGTGGAGTTAGCGCCTTTAATATGTGAACAAACGTAGATAAACCTAACAAAAGCTGACATACCACCAAATAGAAAAATGGATTTCTTGTCCTTTCCATTTCACTTAATATTAATATCTCGGGGAGAAAAGGTTTTCCTTTTTCTAACTCCGTCCACTCGACACAACTTGGGTATTTTATGAGTTTGAAAAGGAAAACTCACTTTCCCTTGCTTTCACATCCTGTTAGGCTGTATAGCATGTCCATTTTTTCATGCTTTCACTTGATCCAGTTAAATAGTTTAGCCATTTTGTAAACTTTTCTTCTGAACAACTGACTCCCTAATAATTTACGGGTCGTCAGAGAGGTGTGATAGGCAATGTAGGGAAATATTTGTAGCTTTGGTAACCAAAACCATTCTCTGAGAATTCATTCCTTTTTCATTCACTCACTCGCACGGGCTGTTTCAGCTTTGGCTTTGTTGGCTTGGCATTCTGTAAGAACAAAAGGAAGAGAATGAACTTGGAGAGTGACTGCAATTTAGAGGAAATCATCTGCTTGGAACAATGAGCAACATTCCTATTCTTCTGCCATCGGAATCACAGAGTCGAATGAATCTGTGAAGTAGTTTTCCCTCCTTGTTCCTCCAACTCTAGTGAAATGTAGTTATCCTTATTTTCTATGGATGGTGGAATAGCGTGGCTTGACTTGGTTAATATGGTGATGTGATAGTATGGTGTACGTGGTGATGCGGTGGTGGTGGCATTGCATGACATGCATCATCATTATCATCATCAACATCATTCCATCTCCTCCAATCTTGCTAGTTCCTCCACAAAGAAAAAAAAATTAATGCATGTGTCCGCATACTATGGTCGTATTAAGGCTTGAAAATTCCCCTGCATTCACTAAACTCAGTCACTCCAAGTTATTTACCCTTCTTCCTCTCAAACAATTTTTTTTTGTGTTCATGCTGTTGCTTTCCTCAATTTCTCCTTTCAACCAGCTTGTTTATTTTCTACGGAAGAAAGGAAAATTATAATGATAATGATACATACCCGGTGCCCTTTTATATTTGTAGGAGTAGCAATAGTGTCGGTTCATAGTACTATAGAGGAGCTTGTAGCATGCATAAAAAATTGCGACCATCACGATCACGTTCCTGATATGATATGATGACATGCACGCATTCATTCAGCCAAGTCTAAGCAAACAAGCTTGAATGCTTCGGTGAGAGCATGTTGTATAATAAAATGAGAGTATTTATCCTCGCCAAAAAAACCAGCCAACAAAAAGAAAGTGTTCCAAGCACATACATTTCATATCATATCACACATTGCATCCCCCTAAAAGCTCATAAGAACATGGGATGTGCCAAAGAGATTTACTTTGCCTTGGCACTACTACTGGCATGTCATGGCATAGAATCTCTGTGACATGCTTGTTCCTCTTTTCAGACCGTATTTACTTTTTCCTCCTGTAACTAATAATAATAATAACACTCAGTTTCAACGTTTAGCTTGTACCCCACATCTCATCTGAAATTCGGTTTTCGGGGAAAGGATCAGCATCAAGGCAAAAATGTTATGATGATCATGACGAAGAGGATGAGAACATGCCAAACATTTTTATAATGCTAATATCATTCCATAACACGGGAAAAACATATGAGACAAGAGTAAGGACTTTTGAGAGAAAATCATCTCTTTTTCTCTTGCTCCTCCACGCTATAATTATAATCATCATTATCTACGCATCATCTTTATAATCCTCGTTGCTCCCAGTTTATCTGTACACACACGAGTAGAGTAAGTCGAGGGAGGAAATTAAATGAGCAGATGGCGATTTGATGTGATACCAACAGAATTGTGGGTGTTCGTGATGATGAGCTAGCGTAGAAGATCACTTTATTCAGGATTCATATCAAGATCATGTCATGTCGCTTCAAACCAATGAGGACATAACTAATTACAATTACATTCTATATGGAAACTATACTTGTATAAAACACTCCAAACCATCCATACCAGGCCGATTCAAAAGATCTCGTCAATGACTGTGCCCACCATGCATAAATTCCAAATTTTCAAACCCCCATGCCTCAACTTTAATTTGTAAATTTGTAACGGTGTAATATCCTAAAAACCCATTCTTCTATGCTGAGGAGAGAACTCTCAACTCAGATGTAATAATATATCTGATTTTAAGTACCGTGACTTGCCGATCCTCACATAACCATAAGTTTAACGGAGGTGTGCACCTACTAGATTTTCGATGTAAACGTTGTAGATATTTATAAACCCACCCCCGATAAAGCCATTCCAAAAATCACTTAATATCTGTTTAGTACATTACATAAGTAATTTGTCACGAAATCGCGAGAAGGAAAAAGTAACATTATTTTTTGGGAGTTGTACAAACACGAAACTACTATACGACCTAAAATAGTGTTGAATGGTGTTGGGCAAAGATAATCTGTGACAACAAATGAAGCTTTATCGAATGAAGGGAAAAGTGTCAATTACTTTTTTAAACGTAAGCCTACATGTTTCTAATGCATCTTTCCCACTCAAAAATGACGCCAGAGGTAGGAAAACTTTCTAGCCATGTGAATTTGAGAGTAAAAACAAATGAAGTGACTAAAAGCTGCTGCATAAATAAGTTTGGACAATTTATCTAGTTAGCGTACATTTAAAAAAAAATGAAGATTACATAAAGGAACAAAACGGCTCTAATAAATTCCCAGAATAAGAACCAAAAGCGCGTTGCATTATACATGTTATTTATTGAGTAATTTTAGCAAAGTAGGTTCGATTCGACTCGATAGGATAATGATGGGATGAGATGTGATGTTGTTTCGTTTGGTTAGTTAACTCAGTTCATATATCAGTCTCAGCGGTTGGGTGAGAAATTGTTCACAGTACCGTGCTAAACGAGAAAAATGAGTCGTTTAGCAAACAAACCTTTCAAAAATATTAGCATGTTTAAATTTAAAAAATTATATGTATGTGAGGTGGGTGGGGAGTGATAGGTAAACCATCGTTTTAATATATTCTCTTTCTATACATATGTAATTTGATCAAGTGTAAATGCCAATGTGCATTGTACGTATTGGCCATGCCTTAAAAACCCTTACAAAGCTATATAGTAATTCAACCATTAATAATTTATAATGGTATTCCAATACCCCAAGGGGCTGTACACATTTTACGTAATAAAATCTTCACCTTAAACCTTATCATAATCTTGCATGGCACAAAGTACTACTTATAAAAATGGATAAACTATGATTTTGTTTGTGTGGGATTTTTCGTCACATAAAATGTGGATGTTTCCTCACTTCCCGTCTGCTTATAACACCACCAATATCTCAAAAAAAAAGGAGGTAGATCCCGGATGAACGTCATTTGTTATGTATAAATGCATGAGATGAGCCAAGCCTAAATACATTTCTACATTAATAAAAAAACTGCACGTCAATTTTGTACACTTTTATTTTCCACTCATCATCATCGTATTCACTGTTCACATGATCGAAAAGCAAAATCATGCCAAGCCAGAAGCAGGCTCTGGCTCACTCAACGCAATCTCAACTCATTCACTTTTGTTCGGAGAAAATGGGTAAACTAAACAAAAAAAGACAGACAGAACCATATTATTTGGGTAAGTGGTGCCGTCATGTCATCCCATCACTTCTCTTCACCATCATCACCACCACCACCACAACATCCTAAATTTCTAATGTTCTAAGCAACAGAAGCCCGAAGCATGTTGATCTAGAAAGTTAAATTCCAAAAATATGTACGTGGTTGCGCACTCTATATGAGTATTTCGTTTATTATCGTTTCTCTCCACTTTCTCGTTTTAGCTTACATCATGATTCATGAACGAGATGGTCCATTTTACCCTCCAATAAACTATAAATTTGTCCAGGGAGTTGTCGAAAGGAAAATCTGTTTGGCCACGAGACACGCAGCAAGCAGTGAGTAAGAGTGGGAGTTGGAGGATATGCCATAGTGGAGTAAATAAGAGTGAATGATCCACACAGGGAAGAAGACAAACATGCAAATATTATTAAGAGAAATCCTCTCTTTGGTAAAGTCCATCTCCATTGGTATGGTGTTTACACATCTACAAATTCATGTGTAGTGATTTAGATGAACCCCACAAAAAAATAAAGCCAAGAGGGAGAATTTTGTTTCCTCTCTCCAGGAGCATCCTTTTTAGTTGATTTCCGCTCTTACGATGTTGATCGTGTTTTATTTCATGCTATGGAAAATTTTTTCGCACTGATGGAGCCAGAGCTAAAAGCCAAGCCAAACACTTTCCTATTCTTTTCAACATCATCTAGTTCCAGCTAACTCACTTTTCCCGAATAAATACCGATTTAAAGAGAAGGCCGCATGTGTTCTGGTATGATATGATGCGATGCGGTAAAAGGTCTTGTCACGAATGGTTATGGTGTGCACAGAGAGTGGGGTCACAAGTGTCGGTGGTGTGGTGGAAGAAACAGCAGAGGTTTATCTCGTCACTATGAATTTTTTGATACATTTCTTCCTTTTATTTTCATATCAATAAAAATTATTTAGGTATTCGGTTCGAACCCATTTGATTCGATCCTTTTCTATTAGAATCTATTCCTCCCGATTTCCTCCTTATCTTGACACGTATGAAATGATGAAAATGCGAGAAAAAGAATGCTCTCAAGTTGTTTTTTTTCTTCTGAAAATAAAAGTAAATGGACAGAGAGATACTAGAGATTGGAACACTTTCTTCGATAAAAAATATGCTGAGCTAAAGATGTTTTTCTGGTATGGTCGTGGCTGCAACTGCTCCAGCATTAAAGCAGCATCAGCATTCAGGGACAAAAAGCTCAGGAGCGAAATCCAAATTTAAGGAAACGAACCGGATATAATGGGATATGAGAATGCGTGAATAGACATCTGCTACCCCAGCTACTGTAATGCACTAAATTCAAGGCTGATGTGGAAGAAGGTATAGAAAACTATTTATCGTGATCATAACTTCCTCTCTTACTCTGGAACTAATATTTCACCAGTTATAAACCCATTATGGAACAAGATAAGCGTGCTCACACCAAAATGATCATCCTCTCTCATTTAATATCCAAATCCGGAAGAACGAAATTTCCCCTTTTGCATTGGTTGGGGGAAATCTGCCACTGGATTTTTGCCACCCGGAATTCT
>JAANSQ010000662.1:0-20362 GCA_036850885.1 Lepidocyrtinus dapeste | reverse complement strand
TGGAGCACATTTTTACAAGTACTACTGCGTACATGATCCTACAACTGATTCACCAATAGCCCAAAATATCCTCCAATTTAAATCTATTATCAAATCAAATTCCATATTTTCGTGCGGTATTGTTCGTACCATAAAATTTGGAGCAAATGATAGCCTAGGTATGGCCGAGAAGGAGAATGATTTTAGCGAACGCCTGCCGTTGCCGCTGTAAACATGAATCCTTCTGATGTGAGATAGAGCTTAAGGGACAAGGACTCTATCAGATTACAAAATATTTGAAGGCATCACGAAGACTATATCGCTACACTGCGCTAGTTTGAATATACCGACGGACCGTTAATCATTATCAGCTGGATTATCAGAGTTTGTTTTTTGGCGACCACACCCATCACAAACTTCAAAGGAGCCTTCAAAATGCCTCTTTTAAAACATCTTATTGAAAAGCGTGTACTATAATATGCTGTAATTTGAAGTAATATAATTATGCCATTACAATATCTCTCGTTGCCATCAAATACTTTTATCTAGGCTGACCTGCAATTTTCGATTTTTACAACGGTACAAAAATATAGAAAAATATAAATTTCTTTGAAAAAGAAGCGCATCGTTTTAGTGTTCTGTCGTCGATTTTAGATAAAAAAACACAAAAGATTCCTTTCACTTTTGTAGAAAAATGGTGATACGAAACAAATCACGACCGGACTTTACATTTTTACTTTTATTACAAAAGGGAAAAAACATTTCTACTTTTAAACTCCATAAAGACCACCACCCCCGCATGTTAAATTGATTTTTTTGCAGAGAAGCTAACTACTAGCGATAACATGGCAAAAGAGAAAGATTCTGTTTTTAAGTGTGACCGAAGTCATGCTGAGACTAAGATAAAACTACAGCGTTCAATTTAACATCATATAACCTTAGCCTTATCCTTGTACTTCAGCCGTAGAAAATTTACTGCCAAGAAATTCATTTCTACCAAAATTAAGTTTGTATATTCTCGAGCCAACACCTTTTTGAAGCTAAAAAGAGTCAGTTTGGTTCTTCTCGAGGCTAAATAGTGCAAATGAATGCTTTAGTAAAGCCAGTGTCATACCTATCTGCCCTCATATCGCACAATCACATTATGCGCTATCTTCTTTCGCTTCTTATGATTATCTCACGCCTTTTTACGTTTCTTTTTCGTGTACTTTCAATCCAATGGTTAAGTATTAAGTAATATTATACTCCCATTTAAATTTTCAGGGGAGAAAAATAACCTTTCCGAGATCAGGCGCTAAAATTAACACTTTCTGGTTCGCCGCGAGGTAATAATTTGTGGGCTTGTGTTTGTGCCACCACCCATTCGTCTAACCTTATTTTGATGTAGCCTTTAGGAAGCTCAAGAAAACGACTTATTAACCACCATTCCAATCTTCCATGTTGTTGAACAGATCAACTACAATAATGCCTAAATTGCCATGTCTCTCATTTTTTAGAGAGCAAAAAATAGTGCAAAAGAATAATATTCTGATGTACCAAGTCAGATATTTTTTAATTAATTACAAAAGTAAGGGAAATGATATTTTTCAGCATTTTCATGAAAAGTACCAAATCCAACGATTGTTTATACTTTGGGAATTGACGACACTCATTACTACAGGAGAAATCGCCGTTTTCTAAAATCGAAATTTGCTCAAAAGAAGTTTGCGAAAAGGATAAAAAATCGCGATAGATCGAATAATGCATTGAATTTCAAACCTGTCTCTAGTAATACAATATCATGTAACGTGTGATTTGAAATAACAAGTGCCTACAACTATTCAGAATACAAATTAAAATTAGTTACCAAAAGTACAACAAATCTCAATACCACTCATAAACGATTAAAGTTTTTACTTCTTTATAGCGGCATATAGCATTCAGTAATTCCTTCCTGCAAAACAGAATTAGCCCAAAGATTGACACTTGAAAACACCGGTGGTTAGACCACTCTTAAAAGCGAATAATCTGAATAAGGAGATGGATCCGCCTAAAGTAAAATGATGAAATGAATTTTTAACGCTGCATTACAGTTTAGTTCCAAAGCCAAGGAGCGAGGGAAGAAAATTCCCACGACGAAAATCCTAACCAAAAAGAGATAAGTAGAGATGCAACAGGCTGTGTATACAAGTTGCTTTGTAGCTTATAAATGTATGGGCAATGACAAAGGACGCTGATAAGGTGAAGTTCATCACCCATCTATCATTATGCAAAAGGAAAATAATCTGAGGCGAGGTTCTGAAAAGCAATCGTGTATGTTTTCTCAAAATGAATGAAACAATAAGGCTAATTGTAGTTTCCCTTCTCATTAATAGCGTGACTTTTAACAAACGAAATAGCGATACTGTCAATTATTACGAGCTACCGTTGGTCCTGTTCTAAATTAGGTACATGTTATATTGTCAGCATTGAGCACCTTCTGAATTTTGCATATTGTCTTTGATGTGTGGTAGGATTTGCCCCTCATGTTTATGCATGTACTTGGCACTTTGTAAGCAATCAAAAGATCCACGAAATGCTAAGATGAGTGTAGTGGCGAATCTCGTAATAAGTAATAGGGAATTATAAGAAGGAGGGGCATTGCACTTGCACTTCTTCCCATTGTAAATGTATTTTCCTGTTCTTGAAGAACCCATTTAACGAAACGTTGTTAGCGGAGCCAGTACCAGGCATTGTGTTCTTCGGTCAAATTCGCCATTAACTTTATGCCACCGCATAGATTCCGAATGAGTTGTCTCTTTAGATCTTGTTTTCGCATATATTTCGGGGAATACAGCTATAGGGAATTGTTAGGTCTAAAGTTACTCCTTACGCTTATCTTATTCATTCATTACTCATTTCTTGTTTGTTGGTAATAAAGTGTAACCTATTTAGTATGCGACACCATGATGCAATCTAAGCTAATACAATTTTGCAAGCTAATGTGCTACAGTAATTGCCATTTTAATGGTGACGATAAAAAACAAAGGTGAACTATACAAACATCTTTTTACCATAAATGATCATCTTAAAACTGAAAATGAATAGGGGACAACGTGAAAACACATACTCAATCTGTGAGTATCTCTGAATAGTTTTTTATTCATCGGGGTAATATAGGTCCTAACGTGTTTTTTAACGAATTATACCTCCGCATTCCTGCCATCGTAGGTCGTCGCCATAGTACTCACCACACTCACCCGTTCAGTGTTAAGGCTATGGTGCGGTTGCACGCAAAATATTGTAATCATAATCGCACCCTACCAAATGGCAAGAAAAACTCACCGGACCGGACAACTATCTTGCTCTTCTAAGTTCAGCTCATTACCGACCAAGATTTTTTTTTCTACGAGCAAGACATCTTCGTGGTTAACTGGGAAAAAGGTAAAAATGCGACTTTTCAGAAGACTGCATCAAATCATATTCCCTTTAACTCACGCTTTAAGACATCCTTTTACCATATCACGTGTACTTTCAATGTCGATAGTATGCAATAATCAGAGTGGCCGGCAGGGAAAAAGCAACAATGAATATAGAAAAAGTTACAATAATGAAATAAGTCAATGACCTTGAAAATATATATATTTTCGCTTTATAGAAGAAAAGTATTTTTTTTCGCATGAATTTGGAGAAAATGAGGATGACGATGCGCGGTGCTTGGTCCTTTTGATCTTCACCAATGCACCATCATCTTTTTTTCGGACTTTCCTTAAGTAATATATCACTGGGAAAACACCCGAGTACCTGAAATCAAAATGAAAGCTAAGCCAAGCCCATTATGGAACAAAAGGAAAGGAAAAACCACACCGTGTCTTATTCATCGTGACTGAATGTACCCTCCAAAACCTCTAATCATTTTGATACGGCTACGCTTGCAGTTGGAGGGATAAACAAGAAATGAAGGGTAGAACTGTATTTTTTCATCTGTAATGCCATGCTGCAACCCTACTAATTTGAATAATTAGCTCAGTTTAATGTATATTGCATGACAGCAGTATGAAGGGGATCACAGCGTCATAAAACACCAAAATGAACCAGCCCAGCTGTTAAACACGGGTCAACTATTATATGACCTCACAAAAACATACCGTTCATTCATTTCCTTCCTTTTGCAAGCTGCGGTTGCAAAACTCATTAAATGTAAAGCAGTTAACTACTTTGCATCATAGTCACATCTGATTTGTCTCACTGAGTATTTCCCACCCTCACCGATTTGGACTCTTTTTTGTGGGTCTCATGTTTTACGAGTTTCTCCTGACAAGTGCATGCATGAATCTTTTCAGTTCGGATCCACGTTTTCCTTGTAGTGACTCTTTATGACTATGTGAGCAACCCTCCCTCCATCACTGCCGATTGTCTAAGAATATGTTCCGTTGGTTAACAGTAATGTTTGTGCTCAATACCTGAAGCTTCAGATTTTTTAATGGGTTTACGTTGACATAAATTCTAAAAATATATTTGGGATTGACCCTCGTATTCAAAACGAAGGTTTTTTTTACTAGGGTAGAACAAGGAGAAATCGGGACAAACCATAGAAAAGTATGGTATCATAAAGTTTTTGCTTTAGTCTCATGTCTAACGGTTTCACCCTATAATTTCAGAACTCTTTAAAAGTTCGTCACTGATGATTATACACAATTAGGTGGTTTACTTTACAAAATACCTGATGATTTTGCAAGTCTCTGAGGAAAATAATCACAATGGTACTTTCCAATCACCGAATTTCGATTTAGATGGGGAAGCGCCCGCGGCACGAAAATGAGATCACGTAGCTTTAAATAACGTATCTACTTGAATTCAATCCAAGAATTACGTGAAAAACAACATAATATTTGCTTGGTTTGCTTAGTGTTTTAGGTGAAGCTTTGCTAGTAGAACTTTGCCCACCGGATCCATATAAAAAGTTGATCCTTCATTATACCTTTTGAAGGATTCTTAAAGAATATGAACATTTCTATTTCCCGTTGCAATGCCCTTGCTCAAAATCTAATAAATGAACGATGCGATGGATCATATCATACCATATCATTTACAATCATGTTAAAAATATTGTTGATGAGTGTGACTCACACAACACATTTTCTGAGGGAAACGAAACAAGCGAAATGATAAGCTTTGGTAGGGCCATTCATAATTATAAATATGGTTGGCCAGCTTCCACGATGAAATTTTACGATGCACCTTTTCACGATGAAAAAAACTAACTTTTCGCTATAATTCTTGAAGGAAAAAGTGAGTAAAAGAGAAAAAAGTATGGCAACAATGATACTATCATAATCCCTCTTTTTTCTGACTTTTTAACCCTTCTACAAAAACCACCGTGAATAAATTGAAGGGAGAGAATGGGAGTGGGAGAAGTCAGAATTATACTATATTTATTTGCAACTAGCACAGGAGGATTTTTTCAAGCTTGCGTGAAGTTTGACTTCACAAACTCATTTTTATTTACATTTTTTGTGGCTATTTGAGAACTCTGATCAGGCGATATAGAGATAGGGAAAAGATGGTCTTGATGATGCCCTACCTGAACAAATTGAGGGAGAAAGAAAAAAAAAGGTTGAAATGGTAGCATTCTCATGCTACCAAATTAAACTTAAGGACAGGGAATATCTACGAAACAAATAGGCCTATCTACAATTTTAAGTTCTATAGTAATGGTAATTAGATAAGGATTCGCCTTAATTGTGAACAATAATACGGAACTCGGTGTTTCTAAATCTTTTTAAGTTATTTGTGAAGGATAATAAACTTCTATGAAATATAAATTGAAAACCTAGGTGAACCCCAGGCTTATGAATAAACCTTTCTAGGAAGCAATCAATTTGGAAAATTATTAAATTAAATTCTTGATAAATGTTTACCTTGCATGAGAAAAACGATAGTTGACTACGATAAGGTTGAGCGTTTACTTTAACGAAGAAACGTTTTGTTGTATTAATTTATATTTGATCCCACAACACATTGAGTACAATATTTTTCCGGAAGTTGAAAACAAAAGCAAAAAGATCCTGTTGGAGTGTTCTTGGGTGATCTGGAAAAGCTAGAATATCTCTAATAAACGGATTACTACTCCTCCAGAAAAAGTAATTAGGTTTTGAAATCACAGCTTGGGAGAGCAGTCACTTTGTTTTGTTCTAATGAAAACATTAGAACCACTTTTGAACAAATGTTAATTTCACAAAAACGCATTTTCTGCTTCCGTGCTCCGCCACATTATTTATGAGTTGAAAAGGTCTGTTTTGTTTTGAACTAATTCTTTTTAATAGCTTTAGACTTCACTTTTAACACTCTTTTATTGTTATCATGGAGCACTTTTTTCCTCGTCTCTTTTCAACGCAGACATAAACTCAACCCGCAAAAAACACTCATGCTCAAGTTTTATGCTTGTTTTAAGGGTGGCGAACTGTCATGAAAGTATTTTTTTTCTCAGGAGGGAAAACTCACATCTTTTGCACAGCGCATCCCACTTAACCCAACCTCACTCCATAATCATTTCACAAATGTATAACAAGCGGCAGGCTAACGCTGACTGACCAGTCGACAGAAGCTGCAAGATAATGTTGTATAGTCTGCTTAGGCCCAGTCGTTGTTTTTTGCATCAGCGTCAAAAAAGGAATTCTTCTTACTGCTGCTTATACTACGTAACTCATTTTAGCGTAGCAAAAGTTGCATGCGAAGTGAGTGACCAGCAAAAAAGGAATTCTCATCTTTTCTATCTTCATGATTTTCGCACTTCCAATGAGCAAGCAAAAAGGGATTTTGATAAACCTGGGTTCGTCTTCGTAAGGAAATAGCGAGAATTTTATTTTCTCAACTTCTTCTGATCGTCTTTGACGAAAGAAGGAAGACAACGTGAATGAGCATAAATATTGTCAAGAGTATAATAAAGAAGTTGGTCTTCTTCGTTTTTTTGGCAAAGCAGGAGGTGATGACGACGACGACGATAAAACTTCAGAAGAAGATACAGAGTAAACAGTAAAGCTTGCCTTAACTCCTTGAGGAAATAAAGGTAGCATTAGGAGGACGAAGAAAATATTAAAGATGCTTAAAAGAATGTTGGACTTGGTACAAAAGATGATGATAAAAGTAGCCAGGCAAATATTGTATTGCCGTTTGACAGCGTGCACTCTCGCACTAAAAGGACTCATCATCCTGAAGGAAGACGATGCAACAATAATAATAACAATATTTCGGAGGCTGGCTTACCAAGAAACAAGTTATGCATGGAAAACGTTTCATGATGAAGATGATGCCGATTATTCGAGTCCATTATCCTCGAAATGCAACAGGTAACAACGATGAGCGCCTGTTGATGCTTCAGGTGTCTTCAGCATTGCATCGTCTCATGAGGTAAAATTCAGCAATGAACATTGTTTGAAAGAAGGAGCTCCCATTTGAACAATGTTTTTTAAGCTTTTAACCTGTGCCAGTAAAAAACTTTGTTTTCTAATGCGATCCCTGGTAGGATTTAGGAGTTATTCAACAAGCTACAAAAAAACTGTAAAAGTATACAAAGTATTATGGATAAATACATGGCTTTCCTTACATTTCAACCATGTAGAGCTAGAGATGACCAGTGCTTAGCTCATTTGTGGAAAAGACGGGTACCGAGAAGAATCTTCTTGGCTCTTGATGCAGAAGCAGGTGTTACACTTGATATTGATAGTTCCATGCTTTTTCCTTTTTCAAAATTGTATTTTAAGATCCTTCTCATATTACAGCCAAGAAATGAATGGCATTATTGAAAGTATTTTTTTTAAAAACCACTGGAACGTATTATAGAGACATGTTTTTCTATTCAGGAGCAGCACACACCCTTATTTTCCAAGACGAGATGCTACGAAAAATCAAAATCTCACTTGTGTCTTTTTAACTCTCTAAGTCTCAACAATGAGGCTTGTAAAAAAATGACCATGTATTAAAAAATGCGCATTTGATAATAATGAAAAAATGAGTCTTAAGCCTCTCCGACTACCTTGCCAATGTAACATTGTATTGCATAGCACGACTTTGATTCACACACGTCAAACGATCACTACTTACTCCTTCTTCTATTACTGACGTCTTATTTGAGTTATATAGGCACGAAAGTATGCTCCAAGCAGGATGAGATTATATTTAGGTAGCCTTTTCGTAAGATATGCCTACTCAATTTCTTAAATGAATGCGTAGTATTCGTATCGCGTATTTTAACTAGCTTCGATATACTTTTTTTTTGTTTTAGCTTGTTGCTCATTTTTTATGTACATTTTGAGGCATATTCAAAAGAGATTTTCTTTTGATTATAAAAATGGGCAGGTGAGTGGTGAGTAAAAGAGCATCGTTTAACATTTTTTTCTCTCTTCACGTGCTAAGTAAAAAACGTTGCTGGGATATACGAATTTTGGGATCGTACAAGCCGAACAAAGTCTATCTGTTGTATAAATAATGGTCAATGAAATCTATCGCTGCTGTATAAAATGAAATATCAAACAATGAAGACGAAATCAAGGTGCTTGGCTAAAAGAGCATTTTTATTGGTGAGATTAGAAGCTTGTAATAGTGGCAATGTTAATATATATTTTATCTTGTAAAGAGAAATAATAATACTTGCCTTTTAATGTATCGTACTAGTATCAGTTCTATAGCATCTTGATGTATTCTGCAAATTTCTGTGTACTGGCCAAGTCAATATGATAAGATGATATATATAATAAATAGTCATAATAAATCGAAGCAATGTGCAAAAGAACACTTTTGGCTAAACAAGGTGAAGCGTAAAATGTAGGAAACTTTTGTAAAGGTACAGGCTCACGTGTGTAAAAAATAGAAAGGTTTAATTCTCCTGACAATGCTGAACTAGAGAGACAAGAGTGGATACAAAATACGCAAGTAGACTTAATATCCGACTGTTTAGAAGTACTTTTGAGAATTGAGTACCCCTCTACTTCATAATTATTATGAATGAGTAGTTTTCATCCCTAAATACTTGTCGCTTAACTCCAACTACTGCTGCTGGTGTCATATGATAAGGAGGAGGATGGATAAGCAAATTTGATATATTATGATGACTGACTGCTTTTTAACTTGTTCACTTGCTAAAATGCAGTGATAATGAAGAGGGTTATTATAGAGCGCATGATTTACTGTTCGTAGGGGGATGCGCGCTGTACGGTAATTTTTACGACGGCATGAATTAGTCACAGAATTCAATTTTTTCAGCATTGTGGTGGCGTTATACTGTGGAACAAAATCAATGGGGTTGGAGGTTACCTAGAAGATTCGCTCTTATACGTATAAACGACTTCATCTTAAGGGCGAGTTTGTGGGAAGGATGAAGAAAGAATAAAGAGCATTAAGTGGAGTAACCAATCAACCCAAGAGGATATTTTCCTCCCGATGGTAAATAAAATTCAGAATTTTATTGCTACAGATGCTTTCATATTTCTGTGAAGAAGTGTTGATGCTGATGATGATGGCATTTTTCACAAGAAAAGAATTTCTTTGAAGGAAGGCAAAAAATGAAGATGGTTGGCGTTCTTGCCTAATTGTTTTCCTACAAGTGCATGCAAATTTCAAAAGATGCTCGGTCGGAAGTTTCGAATTGAAAGAGAAAAAGGATGAAATTTGTCTGTTCTGTTGCTGAATGTTCAAATAGAATTCGTTGTGGTGCATAATAATAAAAGTTGCATTGTTCAGTGGCCAAATCTTGCTAGAATTGGAATCGCCTTCACTTCCTACTGACATGACGGAGAAACCGCTAAAGTGGACGCATCTATTTTGCTATTATACTCGGCCTGTTATTCAACTTTAAAATACAGGAAAAAATGTTGCGAAAAAGATGCAAAGAAAAGTGTCAGATACGATGCTATAAGCAGTTTGTTCTGACATGAAGGTTAGTAAGATGGCATTTTAAACAAAATTTGTTTATAGATTCTTTCTGAGACGTGCTGTAGTTTTGAGAATGCATTGCTATAATTGTAAGTATTCTAGTCAAATATCTAAATGTAATGAAGAGGCTTTCTAGTAAAGTATTAGAAAAAATTACAAGCATATGAGCAAAAAGAAAGATGAAAGTGATGTATGGATTATGCATTAGTTATTTAAATGGAGTAGTAAAGCAGTAATAAAAAAAAGGATGATGAGTAAGAGTTCTCACGTAATTAGGTACCAAATTTAGGTAATGAAAAACGCCAAAAAATGCATAACATATTCAATTTTTAAAAACAGTCTCGATCGCTCATCCATGCATGTCAATCAAAAAAATTGAATGATAGAAAACGCTCGGAAACATGATTTTTTTTAACTAAAAGGAGCAATCACAAAATAAATGATAAAAAATCATGTAACTTTTCCTTCGACTGATGATAATCCTGAAATGACTTTAAATTTTGATCATTTTGAAAGAAAAAACTTGAAAAATGAAGGAAAGACGAGAAACTTTAGGCATCTGCAAAATCAATCAATCAATTTAATTGAGCATTGAGAAAAGGTGGAAAACAGGAATTCCTTTAAAAAAAAACTTTAAAGTCTAGAGTACCACGCAGAACAAGATACCCCACTGAAATTGAAAACAAAACACAAAACTTAAAAGGGGAAGATGAAAGTGCAAATATGCTTTGACGTGACAACCATAAAGCAAAGTAAAGGAATAGCGTATTCTATTTAAAGCATTTTAATGAATAATCGTCATATGAAAAGAGCTCAGCTCGTAAAACATACCTCGACCGAATTTACTATCATCACTTAACTTTGTTATTGTTATGAATAGAGACAAAGATCTTTTTCAGCAATTTACCCAGATTCTTTTTCAACAAAAAAAATCACCTAATTTAAATGAGATGATAATGCGGGGCAAACGGCACGCGCTATCAAGGCTAAAAATGTAAGCGTAGTTTTCCTTTTGAATACTCATTTTCAAAAGGATCGCTAATCCTAGTTTAGATAATGAGAGACTACATTTATTTATCTTGTTAAAAAAACCTTTAATCATTACTACACAACTTTATAAGGGCCACTTTTTCGCTATAAATTTGATTACCTTGCTCTAGAGTCTAGAGTCTTGCTGAGATTTTGTGAAGGACCGAAACAATTCGAGTCTTTTATTTGTAAGTTACTGCTACTGATTTTTTCATGTGAAAAAGCTTAGTAAAAAACCATTTTATCCGTAGCCGCAAGACACGGCACGCAGGGGCAGTATAATAATGGTAACAGAAAACAATACGCACGCATCCCTGAGTAAACTTTTATCCCACAAAAGCTAAGAAAGCAAAGGTTAAAAACAAAAATGAATGAGAAACACCAAAGTTCCTTCGAATTTACCTGTAACTTTTTTACGCAATATTTTGACTCGTCAGAATAATGTCCATTTAGAGGGCATGAACACCAAGAAGGTAAAAATCTGTTATCTAAAACGATGCTAAAAACTGTAGCTTACTGAAACTTATTTTTAGGCCATTTTGTTTAAATTAAGAATCATCTTCGCATTATGAAGCAACTAAAAACAAAGCTTTGTTAGATCATAATTAATATTCCTTTTTTCCTACCAAAATTTAATTGTTTGAAAAACACAACTGCTACCGTGTAGCCAATTTAGTTTAGGTAGTCTTCTCGGTACTTCGGAATAGAATATGAAAAATGTGTAGACAATTTCTCTGAGATAAGAACATTTTTTCGTCTATTGGAGTGTGCTCTAAGAAAGAAGGGATGTACGAAAGAAACGCATGAGTTGAGTTCCTTGCCGTACCAGTTCATTTTTGAAAAGTGTGTTTTTGTAAGTACAAAAAACTAAAACATATGCTTAAGAGTACAATAAGAACCGACGCGGATTACAACAGATCAGGCGCACGATTATTTTTTTCTGGTTGTTTATCGGTCTGGTACCGTTTCAAGACATTTTTTCTGTAAAAATAGCTACGAATTAGATCAGATTATGTGAAGGATATGATATCTTTTTTAAATACTTTTACAAATTTAAAGTATTGATTAGAAGTGAAAAATTGGGTCTGTTGCGAAAAAATTAATGCTGCGTACGGTACGCAATGTAATACATTTTTTCATTAATGTAAATGCCCGTTTAAAATATGGTAATGATACCTTCATGAAAATTTTACTAGATAACCTGGCTATTAAAATGTGATAAAGATAAAAATTCGGGTACTATACATAGAATCAATAAGGACTACTATAAAAAGAAAAGGTCAAATGGACATTCATGTGGCAATCCAAAAAAAATAAGTAGGAGACTATTCCAAATACTTATACCTTTCACAAATATTCTGTACAAATAAATTCACATTATCAAATCAATGCATTTGACTTTGCATACGAACACAATTGTTTTGTGCAGTCCATATTTAGTCAACGGAAAAATGATTTAAGCCTTTGTGTCGCCAGATCATGTAATCATCAGCATTAGGCTTGATTAAGATTAATGAACATAAAAGAATTGGATGTAACGAGTTTTAGTAGTCGGTTTCGCCTTATACTACTTCACTGAGTCAGGTGGAGCGTCAATTCAGAGAGTTCATTTTAATCCAGGTTCCATGAAATTTAAATGAAGGACCAAATATAAAGTTTAGAGGAGGGAAGTTACGGAATGCATGGGGCGAATGTTTGTGGGATTTTAAGATTCGCATTCCACACAATTAAATACACTTTTAGTGGGCCAAAGGTGATTGATCCAGTTTTAGTCAAATTTTATTCAATTCAAATTGTAAGTTTGAATCAATGACAAAATATGCTCATCTTCAGCTTACTTTTGCTATACACAAAAACTCATTTTTTACATGAAAAACAAAACATAAAATGATTCCTACCTCGCTGCGTGGGCTCATTATAAATGAAGGGAGAATTCCTAATAAAATAACTGAAATGGTCGCGTCGTGGTTCACGAAACTTTCTTTGAGAATAATGAATGAATGAGTCGGAAAAAGGAAGGAGGGGTAAATTTGATCCCACAATGAAATGTCAAATAGAAAATGCAAACATAACGACCTTTATTGTAATGTGATCAGAATGACTCATGTAATTTTTGCTTTCGTTAAGCTTCAGGAACTCAAAGTTTTCAAAATTTTAATAGTTTTTCCCTTTACACGTACAAACTGTTTTTTATTATTTACATAGCGTTCAAACAAAGCTGCCTTGAAAGAAATATTACAATATTGGTAAATCAGTCTAGATGACAAAAATAAAACTCAGTTATGAGTGAGTTTCTTCACGAAAAAAATTGTACATTTGATTAGGGTGATCCTTGGTTGTATGATAAGATGATGACTAAAGTTAATCTATTTTGTCACTTGTAGTATATTGTTTCCATTGTTCTTGCGCATTCGAAAGAAGATCAAGTTTTGGAGGGTTACCCCACACAGGCATGTTAAACTTTTTATCAAGAAGAAAATTATTGCTGAGGGAAGACGATTTTTTCGATAGGAAAAAGATAATTATACGGATACAATTTTCTTCGTTTAATGTAAAGTTGATATGTATGCTGAGTAAAGAGTATTTATTTTATACAATTGCTTCCACTTTAGCTTCGTTTTTCAAATGACTTTCAATAAAAAGTTGTGTGCGTGGCATATAATAATAATCAGGATCATCATGAATCATGATGTTTCGTATTTTTTAAATTAATATAAATATATGAAAATATGTTTTTTTTTTTTGATATTATTAGAAAGCAAGAGTTTGTATTATTCCTTTGGGAGGCCAATATTGGCATACCACCACAGAGAGGCAACCGAACACAGCAGAAGAGCAGCAGTATAAATAGTTAACAAGGTCGTTAAAGAGGCTTACTCATCACTGCTCAGTCTTGTGGTCGTCACAGTCACAGCGTCATGGTCACGTAGATTTGCACCCATGTGTGCAAGCACATATACAATATTGTAGCACCGACGCCATTGATGATGCTGGTGTGGCCCGAATCATTACTATCAGACGTAATCAACATCATGATTAGTTCGTGCTTAATTTGCCACCAAAATTGGAGGAAATTGAAAGTCAATTAAATTAGAAAACTAACAACTTTTCACCGTATAAGTGAACGAAGGTTTTTAAAAAATGTACAAATTATTCATTTTTGGTGAAATGAAGCAAACATGCGTCAACGTTATGCATAGTTTCGATATTAACTTTGCATTTACTTATGTTATCCGTCCATAAATCAGGAGAAATGATATTTGATATTTATTATAGCAAGTAGAACAATTCTTAAGGCGATAGTCATGGAAAATTAGTTTATCGTTTAAAGTTGCAAATATCATCACTTACCATTTTCCAGACTACAATGATTTTTTTAGTCTTTTAAAACAGTCGTGCTGCATGTAATGCACTTGAAGAAAAGTGTCTCGGTGGAACAAGCATTATATGGCATAGGTCGATATTTAACTACTACTACTACCACTTACTTTAGACACACCAAAGTGATTATTTAAATTTGCGTTTGTTGAACCTTACAGTCTAAAACACTCTTCAGCCTTCCTTCTTCAAATTTCAGGCGTAGAGGATTTTAGTTCGCTCGAAAGTCGAACAACGCTTTGTACTTTCTTGACTCACAATATAGTTCAGCCGATGACGTAAAGTTATTTGCGTAGTTTCATCAGTCCGCTTATTGTAAATTTCCTTTTGTAAGCCAATGACTGAAGATTTAGCTGGATGGAACCCTCCACGTCGTACGTATTTAAAAGTTTTTAATTAGACTATGGCTCCAAACCATGAAATTATTTTTCACTTTTTCTTTTTATAATCGATTTATAAGGTATGAACGGAGTATGAGCATTAATAATACTTTACGTACCAGCTACATGACATGGATTACATAATTTTAATTCGCATCGGTACTCGACAATACGATTTCGTCCACTAAAGCCACATTTACGATACGATTCAGTGAATTCCCATCAAAAATTCATTTCACCCCAATCGCAATTGAATTTAACTTTAAAAAGGAAAAATGAGACCTTTTCTAAACGAATAGAATTTTCTTCAGCATGTGTGGCTAACATCAATCACCGTCGTATTAAAAGTTTTTATTGAAGTCATTCAAGTACTGCGTTCATTAAGTATGGTTAGTAGTGTCTAACGATACTTTATTGTATAGTTGTGTCCGTTGGTCTGTCCATTGTCAAATATGTACGTATTGAACTAAATTCTAACCGCATACAACTAAACTTCATAGAGAAACAAAAAGGATTACTAACCTTGATTTGATATGATTGATTGAAAAAGTTATACATTTAAGTAGTTTTTCATTTCTACATTTCAAACTGGTGAATTTTTAAAATAGGGATATTTCTTTGGATTCGAGTTAAGATATTTTCTAGACATCCAAAAATACATGGGTTAAATTATTCCTTAAAAATTTAAACTGTTGTAAAGAAAAATGTCGCCATTTTTTCGAAATCTTCTTTTCATCTGCAATGAAAAACCAGCTTAATATGTTGGTCTTCACGGCTACCACTATTCATTGTATCCATTGGCCCTTTTCATGTGTGACAATACAATCACACTTTTTGGATTTTTTTAAGGATTTACTGAACTTTTAAAGATTCAATTGAATGAAGGATGAATAGAAAACACAACCACGCCGTTATGCGAACTCTGTTTACGCAATAATTTGATAGATGACGAGTACTTGTAATTTCCAACAAATTGAAATGTGTGTATATCTTTAATTTACTAAATCCTACATTTGTTCGAATTTCAATGAAAATTAAAGAATAAATCAAACATATTCGCCGTAGCGGTACGATCTCCACAAACTAAAATATTCTTATGATCGATGATGTCACTGATATATGCGGATGACCGTAGAAAAAAATACATGAATAGTTTTTTAGTGTTAGAGCTGTAGCTGTTGATAAGCCACACATTTCATATTAAGAAAACAGGCTATAATATTTCATCAGTATTGTGTGATTATGTTACAAACATAAACTTTAAAACCGTGAAGAAATGCGGTCTCTATTTTGGTACTCAAAATGTTCACTAAAAAAACGTTCCGTCATTGGCACACTTGCTGAAGAAATAATGTCACGTCTAAATTTTAAATGAGGAATATTAAATATTTTATTTACAGTTTATTAATTTTTTTTATTTATTATGTAAATTAGGTACATGATGGGAGTTTGTTACTTCACGCCGCGAGTTTCTCATTTGACAATGTTTTGTTAAAAAGCGCGTGTGTAGGAGTGGAAACCACCAACTAATGGAATTTACTTCTAATATCTTTAGTGGGAATACTTCAACTGATTACTTTAGCTAGGTTGCGAAGGTTAATTTAGAAGCGTTTCAAAAATTCTACAGTTCCTAAAAGATTTAATTGGTAATATACAGGTATAACACGCTTTGCTTCTAACTACAGTAACTACGCTGGAGTCGCTTATTCTTTTTTCACGAGTCCACGTTCCTGACAAGTTTGCGTCTTCGTCTTTAACATGTGCCGACACTCGACACTTTCTTCATTAAAGATACGTGGAATTATAGCAGCGAATGGCCTCGAATTTTAAGAAATGTTGGCAAATTTGATATCTTAGTTTCAGAGTGCAAAACACAATACTAGTAATGGTGTGCACTTGGTTCCTAGAATTGCACATATTGCAGAAATTATCAAGGCAAGACAGAGTTATTATTTTGAATCAAGCATTATATAGTCCGGAGTCCGGACTCTACTTATAAATTTCTTACAGGGTTGTTACTTATTTTCTTGGTTCATAAATACAAATGTCCCTTTCACATCGAACGTTTAGGTGCTGTCTTCTTGACATTTATTCGTTTACCCACAATGCCCACGACTCGCTAATATTAATGCGTCAAGAAGTAGGATAGTCATAAATCACTGGCGTAGAATTGAAAAATTAGTCAAGAAGGATATCTTTCTCTCAACTATATGTATGTATGTATATTTTACGGTCAGTTCGACCCATCTTGTAAATCTTAATTTTTAAGCTAAACACAATTTATCGACCTTGCTTCTACGGGTGGCCACTTCATGTCTGCATTTCGTAAAGGAACAAAAGCACAAAAATACTTCTACGTAGAAGTCCTCATGTCTGTCAGAGTCAAATATTCATAATAATATGCAAGAATCAGTTCTTAGGTTTTATTCCATATTCCATAAACATATTAAATGCGCTACACCTATAGTGGATTAAATTGCTAGTGGTAAATATAATACAGTTTGATGGATCAAATATTTCTCCCAACAGCAGAAATGCACCATGAGTTTTAAATGAATTTACTTAATGACATAATTTGCATCCATGCAACCTCCACATTTTGATTTGCCTGTGTACTTGACCGATGTACACTACTCATTATTGACAATTTAGCTACTAGACAGAAAATGCATTGATTGAGACGTATTGTTTGCCATTTTGCAAAACTGTTGACTGACTTGATGCTTCGTGGGTCTATTTTGTTTAAACATTACACAAGTATTCAGGGTTGCCTAAAGTTATCGTTTGGTTAACAGTCAGTTGTTGATGTCTTTGTCCGTATGTGATTGCTAGATATATGATGATTATTCGGCGAAACACTAATTGTCATTGTATACATGCCCTTAAGTTGTTTATTGTATGCTTGGTTAAAACGTGACAGTGCAAAATGTCAAGTTCGCAATTAAAATTCTAATTGGTGAACAGAGTAACTATGAATTGATTTCTTCAGTCGTGTCAACTAACTCATAAACTTCGATTAAAAAATGAAGCTGTGAAACTACACTAAGTATGCAAAATGTTTTAGGCGAAGCAAATTACGAAAATTAGTGAAAAGGAGAACAAGGTGGATATTAAAATTTTATTCTATGACCCCATTCACTCCCCAGGTCGTGTTCCCAACCAGGTACATTACTGGTAAGTATGCAAATTACGAAAATTAGTGAAAAGGAAAACAAGGTGGGAATTAAAATTTATTTAAAAGGTATGAAATGAAGGGATGTTGATACAGTTTTTAAGTCTCATGACAGAAAATATTTCCATGTAACAAGAGTTTTTTTTCTCAGGTCGGACAAAGCTTATCAAAATTTATTGAGCCATGCACATTATAGAAAAAAATATGTAAGCACTTATAAATATTGAAATATCAGGATTCAAATGGTAAAAGGATAATCCAGCTACTTTACAAATATTGTATGTAGTTAGATACTTTAGGCTACACTAAACTGTATTGAATGAGTTTCTTGAGTGAGATGGTGCTTCAACGTGAGAACAGGGGTTCAGGGTAGGTGACACGGCCAATAAAGAGAAGAGCTCCACGTTTGTAATCCCATATGAGAAAAATGAAAGGACGATTGACCTCAAAGAACTCGCCGATTTCCCCAAATCGTGCCAAATTGGCAGACGTGGCAGCTGCACCTGCAGTCCCCTTCTCTGTAACTTGGAGATGAACTCTACGAAATGAAAATCAAATCATCAGGCAGGTACCCATTATGTTGACATAAAGTAAAATATGGTTTAAACTAAATGTAAGGTACCGATGGGCCATGGCAGAAACGGCAAGTTGAGAGTTGGTAGACATACGACTTAAATTTGCACTAGCTGGATCAAACAATGTTACCAAGCCCATACGGCGAAGAGTATCTTCCAAAGCTGTACTTTGGGAAATGTGAAACCGTGGCATGCGAACATGAACAGTCTCTTGCTGCCGAAAGAAATGAGCGAATTAAAAAAAAATTAAGAAAAATATTATGGCCTTAAATATTTCCTTACGGTCAGGGACGAAAATAATTGCTTCAGGGAGTCAGAGTTTAATGAGTTTTCAAGTCTACGCAAGCTGGTAGATGGATCTCCACTTGTCTCTTCATTCGGAAGTAGAATGAACATGCTCAGTCGCCTATTTCGAAAGGGGAGCTCCAAAAGCCTACAGCCGAGTTGCTTACTTTCCCCTAAGGAAACTTGGAACTTCCCAGCCATCATAGGAATTTCCAGTTTAGATTTGGAGTCCAAGTGGAATATACCGTTTGCTGCGGTCATGGTAGGATCAAAGCTATGTAGCCACTGTGCATCCAACACTAACGCGTTGATTATCAACATTCTAGTTTCACTAGAGAGGGGCTTATCGATAAGTGTTGGGATTCGGCCTTTAGTTTGCGTAGAAACCCATTTGTTGATAATACGTTGAGCAGTGTGCTCTCCACTGAGGTCATCAAAAGCAAAATCTACGAGTTTCACTGAACTGTTATAATATTGAGCGAGATCACGCTGGAAGTCCTTCCGCAAGTTGATTCCTTTCTGAAGGAATACCCCATTTGCAACGTCCACGACTGTCTGATTTCAGTAAAATGAACAGAATCATAGAAAAATTAAACCCTTGATCAAAAGGTTAAATCTATTACATTATTTATTCATATTATTGCTGTAACAAACATTAAGGTCGTTCCTGTTAAGTCCATAGTTTGATGGATGAAATGTTTGATGAGCCTGCGATGGTGTAAGACTGCTTTCTCGATAGTACAGCACTTTCTCTAGTTGTTGGTAAGTAGTGGATTCGGTTCCAGAACCAAGCCATAGTTGGGATAATACAGATGCCACGCTATCAACTCACATTAAAAATATGATTTTGATTATTCGATCGGCTCCATTTTTTCACTATTTTACTTGTTGACATAAACTGCACCATCTACCTGTGTGGAGAGATGACAAGATTATCGCTACTTCCCAAATCAGCAGATAAACGGTGGTACAAGGACAAAGCAAACTCCAAATGCGCTCTGGACACTCGCTGAACTAACGTCGTACCGCTAGGACTAACGTCGCTGCTGCTCTCCACTGGAGATGGAGAAGCATTTATTCCTCGAACAAAATCATCATGTGGAAAACTTAAAACGAACAGGATCCAATGGAATCGGTACATGATTACCAGGAATCAAATAAAATGTTTGGGGCAACTTCAAACACAAGTTTGAACTACCCGCAACTCAAATTTCACTAAATCAAAATTAGATAACCTTTTCTTCCAGCTTAAATAAATGCTGTAGTAACAGCCATCATTATTTTGACCTAGGTTCGTTTGAGACAAGCAAGGATTTAGAAGAATAGAGATGATATTTTCTCAAGATTTCTGACTGTTGATGTAATACAACTTTATACGTCTTTCTCTCACGCAATGATAATAAGTATAAAGTACTCCGCGTTTTAAACTTGAGGTATCTGTCTGCATTGTCATGTCGTCTCAGTACCAAACCAAGTCAACAAGACTAAAAAGCCATTGTTAAGCTCACTAACAAAAGAAAAGCTTAAAAAGGACTAGGATCATCGGAATCTGACAAGGTCTTGTTTTTCCTTTTCATCGTCATCTTCACCTTTTTTTTAAAAAAAAAGACAAACATTGAAGATGGTCAAAAACAAGTAAACAATTGAACTCGAGGCCAAAGAAACACTCCTCTTTT
>JAANSQ010000661.1:0-20370 GCA_036850885.1 Lepidocyrtinus dapeste | reverse complement strand
ACTCAATTTCTAATATCACAACTAGAGTTTTCTGCAATATGCGTGCATGTTTTCCCTCCAACAAAAAAGTTGACAGTGGTTGGAAACACTATAGATAAATATTTTGTTCTGCATAACGTTCTCCAGGAAAACAAAATTCTAAACAATGGAGCGTACGTAAAACGTGGATGTGATGAGGACATCAGAGTATCATAGAAGCGCATGAGACCAACAAGGTTTTGGATAGGCCAACTCTCTCAGGAGTTTCCACAAGTTTTAGTACTTTAAGGCACTCACTAAAAAATGGAGAGAAATGGGATTCGCCTCTCTTGAATCTTGTTTGCAACTTTGCCTAACATCTAAACTAAAACAAGCCACATACTGTACAGCCGTGATAAGACAATACGCGTTACATAAAAAATAGCAAGATGGAACAGCGGAGAAAGTTTGCCACACTCGTCTATTCAAATATTCCTCATGTTATCTAAACAGTAAAACACAAACATTGGCGGAGTGATAAAGTTTGAAGTGCGCATCTTATTCGCACTCATTTAAATCACCCATTTTAATTTTTTTCTGGAGAAAATACTCGAATTATTTTCCAATCATATAACAAGTATTTAAATCACCGCTGGTGTCTTTCTAAACTGTGGAGAAAGCACCTTAAAGGAGTATATTGAAGAGAAAGCACGGTGAAAGTAATTTATGCGTTGGTGAAAGGCAAATGCATTACCTGCGCCTTTGCATTTGAATTGAATATAAATAATTTTTATTACTTCCACTGTTCCACCATGCTTCATTTGCTCGGTGAAAGCCACACGAAAAACGTTTTTTATTTTCCAATTTCAATCCCACGTTCAAATTTTTTCTCAAAGTCATTTCCTTTCCCTAGAGTCTAGACTCCAGAGAGTGTACTGCCTGTTTGCACTTTACGCGAGTATATCCTCAAGGTTTCTTTCCTCGTAAAATTATAAGAAATCGCATCAATGGTACAATTCAGGTAAAAGTAAAAGACTACGAGCCCAACCAGACACAATATTTTCACCGTATTTTACATGGCCAAATAAAAAGAAATTTAGTACGTAGAAATTTTCACCGCTGGAGGACATATTGTCCTTGTGAAATCGAAATGTCAATTTACCCAGTAAACTAAACATCTTTTTAGCATTTTTGCTCCAGGAAAATCAATATTTTAATGTAATCATTGACATTTCTTATAAAAATTGGGAGACAGTGAAAGTCAAACTTTCTCTTCCCTTTCCTCAAAATATGGGTGCGCTACTGTTCTACAAACTTACGTATTTACTGTACCATTTGCATTTTAATGAGCTAAATTAAAAACTGTAAACTTACCTTTCCCATGGAGGTTATGCCTGTTAGATTCAGACTTTAGGTTTTCCGCTGTTTGCATCAACTCATCCAGCTGCGGCTTCTTTAGCTCCAGCTCCCTCAAGACCGTCTAAAAGTGAAGATAAACATCATTATAATAAAATCAAATCGCATGAGAGACACTTTACCGATGAAAACTAGGATTTTTTATGTAATTTCAGCAAACCCTTCTGGAGAAACTATGTTAGCCATAACTATCGGAATGTGAAATTGATGAAAGGCTTTCAATCTTTTGAACCTTTCTGAATAATTTAATACTTTACATATATCGCTCTTGGTATCGGATACAACGTAGTGGGAAATGGGCTTGGAGAAAGTCATTCGATGAAAGCATAACTTACACGTATAGTTTCACCCGCCCAAAGTTGTAAATTAAAAGGAGGAAGTCATTCCCTCTAAGACAATAAAGCTTACAGGAAGGGACAGGACCTAAGCTGAGGAAATATACATGATAAAGTGCCCCTTGTCACGGTATACTGTCTTTAGCCTTTTAAAGAACAACAAATGTTACCCAAAATCATGTGTATTTTGACCACAAAAATCTAAAAAGAAAATGAATCTTCCGCTATTGCCCTAGCCATTGTGTAAAAACTCTTGCTTTCTCCAGTGAAAAGGCCCAGAATGGCTTAGGCTTTTAGGAATATAACGCTGGATTGATTTTTCTCTTGTTTGTATAATAATCCGGGCTTAATGCCCACAAAAATGCTATTTGCTTCCTGTCTACTGCAAACCTGAGTAGAGGCTCTGGAGGGCACAAAAGATAGAGTGTACTCAGGCACTAAAGCACAAACCGCGCAGCCCATAAATAACATATGAGCTATAAGCTTTCCTTATCGTACGTACAGATCGCCCTCTTCCTCCTCGTAATCTACCTTCCCCAAAAAAATGGTAACCTTTTCATGAACACCCGTGAAAACATGAATATGTACACTTTTGCGCAATCAGAGTAGAAACATTAGAACTTTGAGAAAGGAGATGGGTCCGAGTAGTGAAAAATGAATCATAAAACCATAAAAGACCTAGCTAACAGATTGACTTTTAGAATTCCGCATTCTAATTCAATTCAGCAGAATAACTTACACAATCTAGTCTTCAAATCACATTTTGCAATCTACACACTCGCATTCATAAGGCGTTTTCTTTCAGAGAAATGGGCTTTTTGAGATTTGCAAAAATATACTGTTTATTTCATCCAGGAGTCATATTTCCATCATATCTTCCAAAAATGGCGAAGAATACCAAAAAGCACTACACCCACGGTTACGACCAGAGGATTTTTATTACAATATTTTAACAGCCAAAACTTGACCCAATATGCTTGATGGTAGAATGAACGCTAAAAATCTGGTCACTTTTTTTGAGAAAATATTTTTATAAAATCCGGATATTGGAAATATATTCAGATTTCTGTTTTAGATTCTCTAGAAAAGGTCAAAACTGACCAACTTCAGAGAAAGACGTAGAATATTAGAAAATAAAGAATGAATTTGACCTAAGTCTCGTCTCGTCTAAATTTTTTTCGTGGAAAACGTTCTCCATCCAAACTCCAAACGGAGGTAACCGTACATCCCTCCAAATTATCTAGGCTTACAACAAACACTACTTTCACTGGAGAAACATCATTTTGAAACCTAAAAACCCTAGAAACTCCAGAAATTCTAGAAATTCTATTCTTCAGGGATGCTTCTCTGGCTGAAAGCACTTGGTATTACGGGCAAAATAATATAAATACAATGTAGTTTGACCACGCAAAAATGGATATTCATAAAAGCTTAAATGGAGTACAATAAAAGCCTAAAATTGGACTATGACTGCAATGCATTGCCTACATAAAAGACCAAAACTGGCATAAAATTGAATGTCTGGAAGAGCTAACAATGCCATGTGTTATTCAATAGGAGTGCATGACACCATCAAATAAAAAAAGTGTATAGGGAGATCTCCAGATATCTGTAGTCTGACCTGATATGCAAAAAGTATTTCACATCCAATTTTTATCCACATGACCGCACTGAGTGAAATACAGAATATGCCTTTTTATTTGGGCCAGAAGCATTTTTAAGCTACAATAATAACTCGTTGGAGTACAGCCCAGGAGACTGTTAAACAATTTCAACATGTTTCATTCTAGTGGAATATCTCTGGAATAAAATGCTAGCTTTTTCTAGCTTTGCTCATGTAACAGCCCTCTGATCTTCATGAATACTTTGAATTAAGCAAGAGAAAGCGTAATGCAAGTTTACGGAATGTGATGTGATGTTCACACAAGTTTAGTTCCATTTGGAGAAAGCTTAAGGAATGTACTTTCTCCAGTATGTTCAGTATGTGCTTTGCTTTCTCCTTGTGCAAATATTTGTAACTACAAAGGGCACTAGCTAGGAAATGAAGCTGCATAACAGTTAAACGCATGAAGCTAGAGAGAAAGCTCTTAAAACGACCGTGAGACGTCTAAACTCGAGAGAATAAATTGAAAAGAAAGCCTAGGAGATCTAGCCTTTTCCAAATGTAATAATGTAGGGAAAATGTAACTTTGTGTACTTGAGCCGACAGAAAACGAAACAATGTTCTGGCAGGTAACCAGAGGGTCACCGTCACCGCACAGGTGATCTTCTACCATACCATAGCCTTAGTAACAATTACGAGATGAGAGGAATGGGGTAAACGTAAAATGTGACCTACAGGAAAGGCTACAAACAATCCAAAAAGAGCATCCTACTCCAATCCAAAGAGATAGGCTTGGGATTGAATTAGTCCTAGACTGAGAATTATGCCTGGAATCTCCAAACCCAAAATCTTCAAATATGACCCTAACTTGAGATACAAAGGAATCCGTACATTTTATTCTTCCTTTTACAACGTGAAGTATGTGCGTGTCTCATGGTCTAACGGATACTTTCATTTCTTTTCATTCATTTCATTTCAATCACTTTTGTAGTTGAAAGCACCAAACTAAAAAAGGAGCGTTTAAAAGCTTCCTGAAAAGTAATATGTACGTGTCCCAGATTTTAAATTAATTTTATGATGATGTCAAAAAAGCGATTTGAAAGGAGAGCCTATCATGAAGTTCCTTGCCGACATAGAAAATGATGATCGAAAGAGGTTTGGCCCACGTAATTATTATTTTGACATTTTCTGTGATAACATAACGGTTTAATTAGAACATGATCAACTAATTAAGATACTTTGCAGATTCTCCACTTCAAGAGGGAATGAGGCAAGGAACAAAATTGCAAATTATTTATGTGTCCTCTTCCTCTTCATTTGAAAGGAGTAAACTTCCCTGCTGATTTTAAACTGCCTTTACAAAAGTCAGATATGCTGTGGCATACAAATAACCTCCATTTCTCACGTACTTCATCAGCCCAAACACTCAAACAGGTACAAATGCAATTAAAACGTATATAATAAAACATACACAATCACATAATCCTGCTCAACCAATTAACAAAATTTATCGCATAATTTATTCCTCGAGCTAGCAAATGAAAACATTATTCACACCATTCAACTAATCCCTAAATGCAATACAATCTTTCTACAATCTCTGTACTTTAGATGCTTTAGATACTCTAGAGACTGTAGAACAACCGGTTTTTTTCAGTAGGACCTCAACCTCAGGCCTACAAAGCCTACAAAAAGAAGGGGCTTGGAGGGTAAACTAGAAAAAACATACATTACCCAAGTCTTTCTGAGATTACATTATGATGACTAGACCATTTCCATGAGCATAAGTACAGTGTACACTTTACACCATCACGGAAGCTCTGATGTTCAAGATAAAAAACAGTTTATATCTAAACTTACAACCCTAGTCATTTCATTACACTTTGAAAGCTTAGAATTCTCCGACGATGGCGGACAATAGCCTATTGTCAATACCCTATCGGACTTTACCCTACCGGCGTTTACATTTTTATTTTCCTACATTTGCCGCACAAATTATTCACCCTAAATATTTTTCCCACTAGGTCAGTTCCCTACCATACCAATTCACACCATTTATAGAAGCTTCTACCGCAGGATGGGGAACAGGCATAATTTCATATCCATGCCTGGATTAAATGACTCGTCTTAACCAATGAAAAATAACCGGATGATTTTTATTTAATGACGTGCCCATAAGGGTTCAAAGATGAGTTACCCAGGACCACGAACTTTTTATTTTAATTTATTCTGGACTATAGTCTAAACCTAAAACGGACAATTTCTATATAAGGAGGTAAAGGTCATGGCATAGAACTGACCTAGTAGGGGAATTGCCATATCGCGTAAATATTTTGTAGGGTAAAGTCCGGTAGGATACTGACGGTAGGGAAATGTCTTTATACCGTCTTTTTTCTCCAAGCCTTGATTTTTTCCCTCCCATCTCATGCATACATATTGCCTACATTTTACCCTAAATCCCCTCGAATGACCACCTTCATAATAAAAATGAAGCTAACATGTGCCTCCAAACATGTTACACCTTTAGTATTATTGTTTTTAGGACAACTTTTTCATGTTTGAAGGCTCATGTGCGAAATATTTGTTCCCATCATTGCATTTTATACATCCAATATCCAATACGACATAAAATCCTCCAAGCCATAACCTGTAAGAGTCACTGACACTACAAACATTGGAGAGAATGTCAGAGCTTGATCATTTTTCAGATACAAAGTTGACATCTTCATTTACTCTAAGGTCGAAAATCAGCTTTCACTAAAGTTGATAACTTCTCGCGAGATTCATTTCAAGTCATAACTAGGATAACAAGTAATAAAGGACAGGATTTAATCTAAAAAGTCCAAGTGTAATGCACCTCCAAACTCCAAGCAACCCCAAGCTTTAGCCTATTCCACTCGATGGGATAGTTCAAACTTTTTTTATCCCTTGTGAAACCCCACTTTCATCTCATTTTCACATGAAAGAGAATAATAATCTAACACATAGAGTATGAAAAATTACAGCACATCACTACCCTCTCCATCCAATAACTTTTGTGTTGCTTAACATAAACCTAAATTGTTTCTCCATTGTAGGGACAAAATCCTAAGTCATAAATCACTAGAGTTTTAAGGAGCTGTATAATACAAGAAAAGAAATTACAAACTTTCACCAGCCTTTTCCCTTACAAGTTGGATGTTGGAAGTGAAAAAATGTCAAGAACCGTCCTAAGAAGCTAAGCTGAAAGTATCCAACACTTTCTACGACTTTTTTTCGTACTTACGCTTCCAACTGCCTTTCTTCACACTTACACTAGGACATTAGAACTTTCTCTGCTTTCTCCAACAACTTTCACTAAAAACACATTTATTTATTTAAAAAACGAGACAAATAGAACACTAACACTAAAAGAAAACAGTCTGAAACGTACATAAAAAATAAAGAAAATCTGCTACTGCCTCGGCTTGGTTTGGCTTTGGCTCTTCCCTTTTACACTTTTACGACTTTTTTTTCTAGACAGAACAGAAATACTAAATTAGAATGACACGTAGTTAAGATATCACTGGCGAATGCATTGCATAACATATGGCCTGACCTAAAAGGACATATACGATAAGGGGGAAAGTGTGAGCTTGATGGCTTGATGGCGAGAAGACATTTTGAGTGTGGACTGATAAGATTTCACAAAAACAGTGCTAATTCTACTCTTAATGTAGGATATTTACCTCCTATTCACTCATGGCAAAACAGCCCAAACCGCTACTGGACACATACAAGGAAACACATTCCAGCCCGTCACAACAGAAAACACAACACATTACCCGCTCAACACTATCACACTTGGCTTGATATCGATTTTCACATCTGAAAAAGTAATGTAACCTATTTCCCTCCCTTTAATAAAAAAATCCACTAGGCTAAAGATTGTTTCTTTTGGAGGCTAAATAAAATTATTTACTTTCTCTAGGAATCAAAGATCAGGATGGCCCTATAAAATAGTACGTGACACACTAGAGGAAAAATAAAACCCGGAAATTATATTCGCAAATACAATAACACCATCGAACACTTAGCCAACACAAGGTTATCTAGTTTCATTGGAAAACTTCTGCTTCTGCAAAAACTCCCAGCGAAACACCCAGCCTAACTACTATACGGGGTCAATGCTTTCACTGTATAGAAGTGAAAGCAAAATGAAAGCATGGGCTTTCTGATTTTATCAACGAATCAAAAACTCTGTAGTGATGAATCCTAAAACTCGGATACATTTTTCACTTTCAGGTGTCCCATTCCCATTTCGTAGATTAATCGCGCTAATTTCTCACGCGAACTTAATTTGCTTTCCCTTTCGGGAGCCTATCATTCACTCCATTTTTAATGAATATCATTAGCTGGAAGGAGAACGTGAAATTAATACAAATGACTGTCACTCCCTACACGAAATGAAAACTGATGAATTCTCAAAGACATTAAGACATGGTCAGCAAAATTAATTCCAGGATACCAAGCCAGGCCCAACGGTCTCTCTTTTAATCTTTTCCAGCCATTCCACAAAAAAGGCATCCTTGTAATATCATGTCCCCATTAACAAAAATATTGATCACCTGAAACATCCAAACATGAAAAGCGCTTGGCAGTAAACACCTACATAAAAAATAATTTCTTGTGTGTTCTACACCCCACTACACTAAAATTACCTAAAGCGAGTAAACACTGTAGCAAAAAAATGGCGCTTGATAAATGATATCATCTTGGATAACTCTCCCTACAAAAGTTTCCTTGTAGGGAACACGACAGGTGAGTAAATGAAATCATCATCGATCCACATCCACACTCAACATCAGTCAGATAACGTAAGCACACTAGACTTCCTAGAGTTCCTAGAGCTCCTAGAGTTTCTAGAGCTCCAGAGTTCCATGAGTTCTCCCCGGAATAATACAATGGGAGGGAAAACTCCAAAAGAGCCTACAGAAATGTACTGTAAAGGCTTAAGTTTTCCTTTAATGGAAGATATAGGTAGCTCCCAAAACCTAAAAACACTTTCATGATGCATAACACGGCTCATGAACAACCGATCCCTTTTATCTCTTTCATACAAAAACTTTCTCTCTTTTACTATTTCATTCCTATTGGAAGTACTGGAGAAGCCTTCAATCTTAATCAAGTTGAGTTTCGACTCGAACACTGAGTTCTACTAGGTCATTAAATGTGCACAGCTTTGAAAGCTTCAAAGCATCAAAGCTCCAAAGCATATCGTGATATCAAGATCCATCAACATTCCAGTAGCCTTGTTTCAATTCTTCTAGAATAATTTCCTCTAAATGAGATTTCCTTGTAGTTTGTAGTGCCTTTCTCCTTAAAATTTATCGACAGATAAACACAAAGTATACTTTCTCTCATGATGAATCTCATTTCGAGTGAGTCATTCTCAATCAACTTTACAGACAAAAAGGCGAGATAACTGATAAATCCATCTAATTCTACGTAATGGAGCTTTCTCCAAGAAACTGTACAATTTTCCTAGACTTACTGTCATGTTTCCTAATATTTTATCTTTTAACAATGTTCCTCCGTGGGTACACCCTCATCTTATTTGTTTGACAAAAGTCGTATTTTTCATACGCTCAAAATGCTACATGTCCATTGATAAATTGGGCATTTACCTGCTCCCGACACAGATATATTTTAAAGGAGACGTTTCCTATAGGAGCTTAGGGACTCTAAATCCTTAAAAAACGATAAAGGGGCAATGTGAAACTACAAGTACTCGTGAACTACAAAGTATAAAGTATTCCGGGATAAATCATTGAAAAATGTTATTCTTTTCATATGTAAATCAAATAACTTTCCCCGGATGTCTAGCCCAGATTTTCTCTAAGAATTTTACAGAAAAAAATCCCACTTTTCAATTTTATTTCTAAGGAAACCCACTTTGAATTTCAAATCATCTCTAGAATGCTTCGTTACTTTTTTACACGAGTGATTGAGCACTGTTGCTACACCACATCCTCATTATTCGAGTAAATTAGGCTAGAAAGAAAGTAATCGAATTACGTAAGAGATTTCATTCTCGCCTCTTTAGACTAATGCCTCCAAAGCGTAAGTCAAGTTATTGGATTCAAGGCTCATTCTAAATTACTTGGAATATCCTGCAGCTGCATGAAAAGAGCAAAGACTGTTTTGCAAAGAAAGTACGCCATCCTCCACTAGAGAAAGTTTTTTTTGGATTTTGTGGAAAAACTACTCAGATATCTAACCCTTCTAAATCCTTGGCCAAACAGCTAAACTCAAGTTAAACAAACAAGCTCACATCAAGCTCAAGCCTAGAAGCATCGAATGAACATCAGAGAAGGCAATATCCTCAAAGAAATTGAAGCTTTCACTCCATACTCCATCCTACATACTCCAATAATATGTAACATGTGGAAAGTGTATAGTAAATCGAGCCATATTTATCCCATCTAGAATCTCTAGAATCTATAGAATGTCTCTAGTGTCTACAATCTACATGCTTTTCTTAAGTGTTAGTGATTTTTAAAATTGATCAATAGCATTAGCCTAGTGGACACAGGAAGCTAAAAAAGGAGAGAAAGTACTATATGGTACAGGGAAGGTAACATGCTTCACTTAGTTTACACCCATTCAATTCCTTCCATATGTATATGTGTATCCAAAGAATCTCTCGCGAGAACATTTTATACCCATTTATTGCTTCACTGAGTTGAGTACGATCAGTAGAGCCAAACCCTAGTAAGCTAAAAAGTCTTTGCAATCTAAACAGCAACTTATCGTGTGCCGGATGCGTACACTACATTACAATTCGTCTCTTTCAACTAGCCTTCCTTTCCGTCTTACCACAAAAGCACAGTCTACTTACCCTACTCTGAGAAAAACCTTAATGCCACAGTGCGCTGCGAAACCATGAAATTATGATTGTTTCTTGAGGATCTGGTCACTCTCCCTACAGTCTCCCAAATACAATGCTTAAATGGTAAACAGACGGACCGACAGACAAACTAAGAGTAAACAGTACGATCACTTTAGGAAGATTTTCTATGAGTCTAATAAGAATATGGAATATGTATCCATCCATGGAATTTCGACTCAAATGGAGATATAGCAGGTATGGAAGACGGACAGACAGAAATTGCAATCTCCTTAGAATCATTTCTGTTTCAAAAAATTTAGGCAAACATCTAGGTACTCATCTTTAGGCTACGCTCCTTGAAACTACTTTAAGCAATCTTTCTCCTGGACACTTCTTACTTACTCCAGTAGACCAAGATATATTCGAGCACTATAATATTCTAATATTGCTAAACTTTTTTCCTCTGATCACAACTGATCTTCGAAACTTTCCTTAGGCCTTATACACACTCTTCTCCCTAAATTCTAAGATACTCAAAGTCTAAGATTCTAAGAGTCTAAGTTCTCTTGTTTGAGCGACTCTTTCTTGGAGAAAGGGTGAACGGGCGAAGGAAGAGAAAGATCTAGGAAATGTTTTTGATACTTTACATGTTACCGTTACACAATCAACTAAGGAAACTACATAAAGCACATTTTTAGACTCATCTGAGACGCTTAGGCTTACAGAGTGTCTAGTGTCTACGACTTTAGATTTACCCTTTAATATTATGCGAAATGGGAACTTGTTAGCAATTTCTCCCCGTGATGGGGCCAACGTACCGGAGTTTCACCTTTTGTCCGTATCTCCGTATAACGTCAAGATACATATATCATTTTGGCATTTGAGGAAGAAAGCTTAGTTCCTGTGCAATATCTTCCTTTTTATATATCTTTGAACAACAATTGAAACGGGCCAGTGAAGAGAAAAATAGGCAAGAGTAGCAAATAACATGATAGAACACCATGAACAAAAGACTAGATGCACTTATTTACGGTACATAAACTTCCAAAGTAATATCAACATTTCATGAATCTAACGGCCACTCTCTTTTAGAGTTCGTGTAACAATCCAATATATTCTTTCCAGGTTTTTCGTGTTTGGAGAAAGTAAAACATGAATTTTGTTTAGACTCTAGACTTTCTCTTTGAATATTGACTCAGATGAAATGTAGCTTTCACCCGGAGAGAAAGATAGTTAATATGCAATATTTCCATAAGGCACTACAATCTTCTCTGAACCCCAAACCTAACACAATCTAGGGGATTTGGGTCGTTAACAATTTTTAAGGTTTATAATTTGTTTTCTTGTTTACACTTTGTTGCCAAAATCCAATCAAAAGTGGAAAGTGTACGGAATACAGTGTAAGGTGAAAGCAGAGTGATCTCTTTTCTCTTTCTAGCTTAGGGTTCGTTACAGACTTAATGTTCCCCTGCAGATCACTGGCGCCATAGAAGCCAAGCCAGACTCAAGACTATATAGTTTTCATGAGTGACTGCTTCAACAGATTTATTTTGGCTTCCTTTCAAAACCATACAGGAAGGGTAATGTAGACGGAGGTCGGAGGGATAACATATTTCAATGCTTTCACTGTAAAACCTTTCCTCCGAAAAAATATTCCAAGTACCATTTCACACCAGTAACTTTAGCTGCAATTGCAATAGAACCGGAAATTAGGATAGTGATGTGGCTCCAAGCTTTGCAAAGGGATGGAGATCATTTTTCAGATTTTTTGGCATGAAAAACTATCAAAATATGTGAAGAATATTAATGTCACTTTCATAACTTAGCATAATGGAGGGGAATCAGTGAATGTGTCGTAATTAATGTAAAGTACTTCAAAGGAGGGCAAAGTGAAACGGAGTGTATGGTTATTCACAGCGTGAAAATGCCGGGAGGGACAGCAATAGAAATCGTACATTGCAGAATTTATTCAGCTTTTTTGCTTCTTTATGTCAACGGGGGATGCTTCAGATAACTTTCTTTTGATCTCGGCACGCCAAGCCAGGCCAGACCAAAAACTAGAGCTTCACAGCTCCTGAGTCTAGGTTCTAGATGTGAATTGATTAGATCAAAAATGTGTAAATATTTGACTCACCCTCTGCTTCTCCAAAATGTTGCGAACATCTCCAACATCTCCTACGATGACGATTTGCTGTTTCAGCGACTTCAAATTGAGCGTCATTGAGTCTTCTAATTCTATTACCTGTAAACCGCGCCAGAAACCAAACCAAGCCACATTTAACGTCAATTTATTTACCATAGCTCAAAAATCATTTCGGATGTAAGCTCACCTCTGTAAGATATCTAGCGACTTGTGCAGAGTCCCTACTAAGTTCATCAGGAGGACCTGAGGGTCTATCGTGAAATTGAACAACCGCAGACACTAGTTCTGCGGATGCTTTTGACGAGACCGAAGTTTCCTCTGGTGCGGCATCATCTAGACAAGGGCACAAAATAAACAATAGACGCATTAGGACTCCATACCAGGAAAAAAAATATTGTAAATGTAAGCTCCACAATCTAAAAAAACTGGGGAACGTTGAAACTACAAAGCAGCTCAATTTCCACAGAGACTTTCATTCGATTCACGTAATAAGCTTATTACCATTCTTTTATTGTGGTGCCAGTCGCTTCCATCATAACGAAAGTGAAAGTATAGAGAGAAAGTATAATTCTAAAGAACAATACCCTCCCAAAAAAAACATATCGTTTTCTATTTTGCTAGTCTAGAGGCTCCCCTTGATGTCTACACATGGAATAATAGGAAAAGTGATGTTCCTCCACTTGTTCCTCCGCTAATATGATACTTATCAGTGTACATACTCCAAAAGTAAAATTTAGTCTAGGCAATTAGAAATATGTCATCATAAAATATTCACAAGCCTAAACTCAGAACTGCATCATAACTCTAGCTTTTTTACTTCCATCTAGGGGACCGTTTCCACGGATATTGGTATTCCGCTTGGCCTTTTATCCCTGGAAAAATGGCAAGTAAAGCTACCAGCCTACACAGAACATGTTCTCTTCTATCTTCCATCACGAATACTTTTAAAAGCTCCAAAAGTCCAAATCAGGTAAAAAGTGTAGCCAAGTAGGCTAATTTAAAAAGCATAAGTTCATATCCTCAGATTCAGCGGATCCGTTTCCGCTAGGCCTTTCTAAACTAGACTAACTCTTTTAAGGATAAACTTTTCAACTTTCTCTTTCGTTCCCAAAGATTTTCCTGTGAAATAGCAGGTGTGCTTCCCTTCTCCAAGAAGGTACAAAACTACAAAGTGAATCCAATGGAATGCAGTAGGTTTACAGTGAAAGCAAGTAGGAAAGGGTACAAAGTACAGGATATGGCTTTACTATTTACTTCCTTTTTAGCACAACATTAAAAAGTAGACAAAACTGTAAACATTGTAGAAATTCCTCTAAAGTTTATCCAGTGCTTTAGCATCAAGCATTTAGCGAGTTTTTCTTTTAAAAATTGCTACAAAATGTTACGAAATGAGGTTCTAAAAAGTACACATTTCGACACTGGAGAAAGTAGAAAGCCTACCGACACCAGAGCTCAAGTACTGAGTTTTTACAAAAAATTTTCTAAATTTTTAGCTTCTGGCAAAAGGATGACTCCATCTACACTTATTCTCGAATCTAGTAGCCTCCCAACTCCCAAATAATTCATGAGTTGACTAGTTTACCCACACATCCTTCCTTCCTACTAAACGACCACTCTGATTTCCTGATAGCACTAAAAACACTTTTCGCTCTTTAAATTTCTTTCCCTACAAAAATTATCATTTTGGTATCGGCAATTCTACAATTTCCAGTTGGGTGTTGAATACGATGCCAAAGGCGATGCACAGTCAGTAGCAGTTTTAGATGGACGAGCTTTCTAAAGAGGAGGAAAGACCAAGCTTCCCCAGACCAGACCACCATCATCATGCCCATCATGAACAACACCACTGGAAAATGCTTACAGTTAAAAGCGTTAAAAATGCACCAAGCTACCGTAAAAAAAAGCCAAGCTCTATGCAGCATCACCCATCCTAGCAACTTTTACTACTTTCACCTACAACCATAAACTCTACTTTGAAATACCCAACTTCAACTCCAGAAACCCAGACTACTAGATGGTCTACGCTTTTTTTTACAGAATTCCCATTCACATCTAAATTTTTTTGGAGTTAACGTCGGATCAATATATTCTCATAACAAATAGTTTCTCTCGTCTTTTACGCTTACACTTGCTCAAAAAATAAAAGATATAAAATATAAAATACGCCTGGTACTAAACCTATAGAGGACACACTTAGACTCCAAAACTCCATCTACTCCGACACTCCTCACACACACCTTCTTTCCAAGTCTCTCCCCTCTTATTTGCATCGTAGCATTTCCCTTTTAATGTGACTACGCAACTTGAAGCTTCAAACCTTTGAGCCATAATTCTACTTGAAGCCATTACAAAAGGAAATCTTTTGAGGAGGAATTTCTTTCTCGGATTTGGAATAAAAGAAACTTTTATTACTAGCTCTCCAGATGAAGTTCCCTTCAAGACTTCAAGATGATAGTTAGCAGAATGATCACTGTGTGCAATCAAGGAATAATAACCGCAACTTCTTAACTTCTTTAGAGAATGATGATCATCATCCCGATATGATCTGTCAAATAGGGAGTATCTCTTTTTCTAGCATTTTCCAGCTTGGGGAAAGTTTACGTAGGTAATTTCCAGCTAGTCAATTAGCATGAGTAATATATGTACTTTTTGACGACTCTTCTTAGGGATTTTTCTTAGAGGAAATGTGCGTATGTGTAGTAGGTACAAGATGCGTTAAGAATACTTTGTACTACAGACTTTAGACTCTAGGCTTTAGGATTCTAGAGCCCATTGACTTTTACAAAGTACCTGGTATCATATCACATGCATAAAGTATGTGGGATCAAGTTAAAGGATTTCTCACATGTCTGCCTTCCAGAATCTAGAGTTTCTAGACTTTCTGGTTTCGTTTCGTTTCGCTTTCTCTAGGTTTGCTTTAAAGAAACGAAATACGATTAGGAAACTTTTTTCACATGAGTTATGTATGCAAAAGTTATACCTTGGAGCTATAAAATGCAATAGTTTACTTCAAGTTCAAATTTTTTCTACAGATGGGAATACCTATGTACTTGGATTATTTCATCCTTAAGTAATTCAACCAGTGCAGTAAATAAATGATAAGCGTAGGATTTTTAGGCTTTCTTCTAAGGTGAAAGTTTATCCGAGGGTGGTCGTGGTGGACTAGAATTCCAGAAATTCTTGAATTCTTTCAGTGCATATGCTTTGTATATTTTCATTTAAAAATTTGTGGGGGGGGGTATACACGCAACAAAATAAAAGATTGAAAATTACGATTTATGAAGCAGACCACCATGAATGAAACGTAATAAGTCTTTAGCCTTCTAATCTAAATCTAAAGTAGCTTGTGAACGTCAACAGTCTACCAAAATTAACTGGTTTCCTATAAACTAATTTTATACAGTGGGCAAAACAGCCCCTTAAAAATACATTCCATGTACCGAAAAATTGTCTAGCTCATAAAGTTTGCGAAAAGTAGTAATTGTCATTATTGCAATCTGCTTCCGTATTTCCAAACTCACAATAGGCTAGAGTCTATGAGTTCTAGGAGTTCTAGGAGTCCTAGGAATTCTAGGAAAGAGCCTAGCCTCCATAAAAAAGTAGGAAACATTGTAGCAGTCTAGGTTTTGCTCTCAGCTTTCACTCTGGAAATGACAGGCTAGGAAAATGTCAGCAAACAGCTTGTTCTACTACACATTATTATTACATTAGCCGCACACATGTAAACTCTCTCCAGAAAGAATTGTTATTCTAATGTGTCTCCAGCAACTATGAATTATGTAGTTTAACAAGTTTAGCCATATTAAAGTATAGTGTACATACACCGCTAATGCATAACCAATAAACTCAGCAAAAAAATAGGAAAAAAGCTTCAGAATATATTTTTACTGTAGGCTTTTACCTTTCAATTTAGTCCAGAGTATTAAGGAATTTCCCGGAACACAAATATAATCTCCAAATATTCAAAATATTTAAAAAATTCCCAGAATTCAATAAAATCTCTTGATTTATTTTAGGTAGTGTAATATTGCTTAGTTATTTTGTTATCTGTATCACTTCAACTTTCACCAGGAACGTAGACACTTAAACTGTCTAAAAGACTTTAGGATACTATCCAAATATTTCGTATACGAGAGACAGGTAATGGACAGCAATTACACCTGGAGAATTTATGAAAGGACAATATCCATTTCCATTCCTGTCAAGTTACACTTAACCAAGTAATTTATCCTTCACATGTGACAATACGTTCAGATGAAATGATCAATAGTGAAAATCACTCAAGACTTCAATCCATAGATATGTTTAGTGTTCACAGTTAATTTCCGTAATTTCTTTTAGGTTGAAGCGGGATTAAAAATTAATTGATAATTTCTGATATGTTTGTAAGTTTCCTAAGACTATTCTATCTCATGTGCAATTGTTTTCCTCCACTGAAGTACACAAGCATTTTATAAGAAGGCTAGAGTGAACTGAGCCTCCAACTCGAACCAACAACTCCAATATCAACAACACCAACAACTCCAACAGCTCCAAACACTCTAACTTGGAGACAGTTTTGTCAAATTTATCAACACAGCCGTTTCCCTTATTCTGAACTGATTGTGAGATTCCGGTGGACTGGCTTGGTGTCTGTATGCTTTGTAGAGTTAGCTGCTCCCTAGTCCCTAGCTTCGTTACATGAATGGACGAAGCAAAGATGTTTCAGTTTGGAGAGAATGGAAGGGGAGAGGATGGAAATACGGGAACGTAGCCAGAGCCAGCAGAGAGTCTACAGCCTTGAGAAAAAAATGAAAGGATACGGACACGAACACGAGCAAAGAGCAGCTTTCACAATCTAAAGAGAACTAAGCTTTCCTCTAGTAAGTACACTTACTATTACTAACAAGCCGGGCATTTTTTTCCTTAGCGTAGCATACTCCAAACCTCCAAAACTCCTAAACACTCGATCGATAATAAAACAGCGCATGGTTTCAGAAAAAAGCTTTCTATTCTGTACCTTTTCTAAAAGAAACATTTTTTTGTTTGAGAAGACCAACTACCACTACAGAGTATACTGGACTAGGACTACTAGGAGGTTATGTTGGAGTAGTTTTTGGAAGAAGCAAAGCAACACTGTCCAATTTAGTTTTGAGTTTCAGAAAATGAAAAGGTATTCCATGGATGAAAGGACAGGAATAAAGCCTAGAATCTCTCGTACCGGCCAGTTTTTTTTTACTTTTGGAGTTTTTCTTGTTTGCTTTCGCTGGATACACTAGACTGGAGAAAACTCACTCTGGAGTTATACTCCATGAAATGAAATGTGAGAACATGGAATATCATGATATCATGAGCTGCTCTATAGTCTCGGAAGAAGAGGGAATAGGCCTGGAAAAGTTTCGGCCTGGACTGTCCTGGACCGTTGGAGGTTGGACTGGCTGGAGGCTGGAATGGAGACTTTTCATTTTCACAAGTTGTTAAACAAACGTAAATAATATTCTACCCAGGGAGCTTCCAGTTGTGTAAGGAGGGATTGTAAGTTGCATTGTTCATTAAAGAAATTTATGGAATCGTAGACTAAAATTGAAATTGTGTCAATAAAAAAAGTTTTACAGTAAATTTGTCAACTGTAGTATATTAACGACCATAAAGTGCTTCTGTTTGTATTTGGAATTTCAGGAGGAAAAGGTACATGTATGTGAGGCAGGCCATAGATTTTACACTTGGAGTTTGTCAAACTGACATTTAATACTTGAGAAATTAAATAATTCTCTTTGCAACAAAGCTTTGGAGGGAATGAAGGAAGTGAGTGTTTTGATGAGAAAACTTATTTTATTTCGATGAAAGTCTAGTGAATTTGATTGGGTAGTAAGTACTAAGCTCTTGGAGGGAACAATGGAATTTCATAGTACCTTTAGCTTTCATGGAGCTCACGTCGAAGAACCTCCTCTCCACGTTGGGCGTTAGGATATTTATCTCTCCTCGAGACTTTACGTATAGCCAGTCTTCCTTCAACTGACGAACTTTCTCCTGGAGGAAGAAATATAAAATGATAAATATTCTTTTTAACCGTCGAAAGTTGATTTTATTGACTTACCGCTATCACGGGGGTCATGCCCTGCCTCAAGGAGGCACATTCCTTCTCCAAGTTTATGTAGTTTCGTACGACTTCGAGTACTTCCGACTCCTTATCTTCGACTCGAAGCTAATTGGGAAACAAAATGAACCAAAGTTAATCATTTTAGGTCCTTAATATTCAGGCTTTATAAGATTTTGTATATTTTTACCATGATTGATTCAATCATGGCGATTTTCTCGTTAGGTGGACGATGCTTAGCGGTAGCAACCTGTGCGCGCACTTCCAACACCCAAGAGGCGGTGGTGTCTAATTGCGAAGTCATTTTTCTTAGATTCATTAGCTTCGTTTCGAACAATTTGCGTCTCGCCGGTAGAGCGTCGGTGAGCTAAAAATGGTCACAAACAATGTAAATAATTTTGATCTGAATAACCATTAATTTTTTGGGTTTGATTGCTCACCTTCTCGATGTCTCTCTTGAATTGATTGATCTCGTCTTCTGAGACGTAATGGTGTTTGCTTTGCCTGAGCTTCTCAAGATCTGGTTTCTTGCCAATTATTTCATGCTCCAAAATCTGTAAATAAAATATAGCAAAAATCAGTTTTTAAGTTGATTAGATTGACTAAATCCTTTTTTAGGGGAATGTGAGAATTTTACCTTCAAATTAGAAAGAGAATTCCTGAGGGCAGCCTCATCAGCAATTTTGATGGGAGCTTCAATCGCATCAGTCGCGCGTCTGATCCAATCTCTGAGAACTACGTGAGGCTCCCACCACCTAGAAAGCACCCTATGAACTCCCCCTTCACCTAATATCTTATCTCTCTGGATGGTCATTTCGGCTAAAAGGTTTCGCCATTTATGCCCTATGGATTCAATCCTCTTGGTGGAGTCATCGTAGGCTGGACTCATCCTAGACTTTTTGCTCATGAGTAACATCACACTTCGATGTCTTTTGGAGATGTGAGCCTCCATCTCTTTCAATCTTACTCTGGAAGCTTCCATATCACTGATATCCTTCCACTCTTTCATTCTCCCCTCCATCTCATCTAGCCAAGATTCAAGCTCTTGAATGTCATTGCTTTGAGTCTGCGGCGTACCGGAGATTACTGGACAAGGACTGGGGCTCTTGCTCGTAGGTTGCCTCATCATAAGCTGGCTAATCGTGATATTCACAGTGGCCCACTCGTCCAATAACTTCTGGAGGACCCTCTTTCCTTGAGAGATTTGCTCAGGCGTACCACGTATTCCGCAATCGTTGGTCTCTTCTAATTCCAATATTTTCGGACTGATCTTGTCCAAGTCGTCTTTCACTTTGTTCACATCTTCCGCAGCACCCAGCGATCTGGACACCGTGGCCACTTGCTCTCTTAACTTATTCACTTTCATCACAAACTCAGGGGACAACACTCCCTCCTTCTTCAAGGGGGAAATGGGCTTAGGCTTAATAATCGGGGGACAGGATTCACTACTCTCTGAGGTTTTCACTTTGCTCTTTTTAGGCGGTTGTGCCGCTTTATAAGATTTCTCCAGCTGGGCCCACTTCGTCTGGAGAGTATCAAACTCTTTTCCTTCTCCACCTAACGTAACGTTACGCTTCTCCAACTCGGTCAACTTCCTCTTTAGCGTTTTCATCTCTTCCTTCTTCTTCATAAACTCGGATGTAGAGTCCCTCTTCTCCTTCTCAGATAAAGCAGTCGCATCCGCTATGTACTCCTCCAGCTGTTGGAGTATACTCTGGCATTCAATCTGGTTCGTTTCCATACGCAAAGCATTCATCCTCTGGGACTCCGCCCTGGTCTTCAACTGTAACCAGTCCGAACGCAAGAGATCCAAAGCTGCTCGGATCTGATTCGCTGCTTTAATGTCCATCTTGGAAATCTTGAAAACTAAAGAGTCTCCTTTGCTTATAGTTAGCGCCACTTCCGGCTCCACTACTCTAAGCTCCTGCTCCAAAATCTGAATAATTAATTTCAAAATTAACCCTTGCTTTAACCCTTTCTAACTTTTCG
>JAANSQ010000660.1:0-20373 GCA_036850885.1 Lepidocyrtinus dapeste | reverse complement strand
TAAGCAAACAGGATCTTTTGAGATTGGAGACTTTACTCCTCTGGGAATGACTAAGCTGGATTGGTCGCTGAAAGTTTTGCGAAATGTGGGCCGCCGTGTTGAGAGGAATTACTCAGCAGATCTAATCCAAACCTGAAAGAGACAGGATTTGTGGAGACTAGATTTTTTTTCCGAGAGTCAGACTCCAGATTACAGAGTTCACAATGTGCTAACGATTGAGGAGGCCGACGTTATCAAAGCATTCGTAAGTGTTGATACTATACACTCATGTTATTCAAACGCTGGAGGGGGAGATTGAGAAGGCTTAAACTGTTCAAGTAAGTCCCAAAGTAAATTTCGTAGGAAAAAATATTCTGCATTTAAACATAGTGTTAGTGTTTCTGGAGCTTCTGTGGAGACAATTCATACATTCAAAATAGACAAATTGTTTGTGTCCAGGCAAAGAGTGAATAGTTGCATGCGCCTCTGTCCAATGGAAAACGTTACTATGTTACTGGACAGTTAGAAGAGGAGAACTGTTGGGAAATTGCTTCAATGCTTCTAGTATGGAAGGCTGGCTAAGGTTAGTGAAAACAATTATGTACGGGGCCATTTGAAACTATGACACATTACATAAGAGAAACCTCCACACACTCCTCATCCTCATTCATCTCCTCTTACATTGAATCTTGTCGACAACCCTCATGTTCTCTTTCCATTGAAAATCAATTTCGGACTAGGCCATGCCGCGCTTGAGGTACCTTTCGCAATTTTTGGGTCAACAAAGGTCACTTTTTTTCTTAAAAATAATACATATAGCAACTTCTTTTTCTTCTTTCTTCAAAACGCCCCAGAAATATGCACATTTTGACGAAAATAACTGGTAGAATATTACTGTCTTGGACAATCAATTCAAGGCCAAGGACATTCTCGCAATTGGATGGGATGCATCCACAGTTGTCCTTGTGCCGTTGTGCCCTCTTTGGTATCTAAAGTAAAAGCATGTTAGACCTGAAACAGATATCGGACAGCTAGAATTTGTACCAAGTACCATGGATTTAATTTTTAATGGCTAAACTTGAGCATTTTTATTCATTCGCCTTTAATTCCCCTTTTGCAATCACCTCTGCTACTGCATTACGTAATTTAAAATAATACTACCACATCATCTTAAATTCTTAAATTGGCAAAACTCATTTTAAAAAACCATCCACATATCTACATTGCATTAAATTTTGCTGAAGTGTACCTCAGTACCTCCAATTATTTTGTGATTAGTCCTAAGCTAGCGAAATGACTAAGCATTTCCATTCATTTTAGAATGCCTCTTGATCATGATTATTCTGCCGTGCGAGCAACGTGAACAAAATAAGGGTGATGTATAGACGTGTTCCAGAAATAAATTGGTGATCAATGCGTGCACACAAAATCTACGAATACTTTGTTTCTCTCCAGAACAACAGTAATCTGTATTGCCTAGTCTAAAAAACATTTAATAATTGATATGATTTTGATTATAAACTTGGTCTCAACTCTCAACATGCGAGTATTGCGAGTGTTGCAATTTGAGAGTCTCGTACTCCGTTTCATTCACCATTCACTCAGAAAATTCCGCTTGGATAAGTTGGATTCATTTTAAGCCATATAGACTGCTGTAGGAACATTGGAAAAAATTTGGCGATCTCCTGATTCTCAAGCGAGCAAATCATGAGAGGGCAGTTTGGACAACCAAGCAGTGGTCTCATGTCTAGAAAAAAAGTTGATTTGACTCACTCTTAAATGATATTGATAATGAGAGTGGTGTTGAGCTACGTGGTTGCGATTTGCGATACGATTGCTTGCCGACTTTTGTAGCAAAATTATTGCGTTGCAAATGACGTTTGTAACATTATGCGATCACGTCTGTCCGTCTGTATGCGCTCTAGCTCGTCAACCGATTTAGCTTAAATTTGGCATATAGGTGTAGAAGAGATTATGTAAGAACCTTATTGAAATTCAGCAATATCGGTCAATGGGTTTACCTCCTAGGGGCAATTAATTCGGGGTGGTATTTCTCCATAAGGAATACATGGGAAAATGATTTGTGGTAAAACTCGACTAGAGTTTCGAGAAAACCTGACAAGAATATGCCTCCATAGGTTTTCAAATATTAGGGATTCTTCGGTGAGGTCAGATTTGAATTTAGAGTTAAAGTTCGCAGATAACAACTGAGGAAACTTTCGAATTTTTGGAAAATAAGTTTAACATGGATTTATAGGTCTTCGAGGGTGGGGAATTTATCGAAATTATCAGATTATAATTTCTCGCAAGAACTTATGAAAAAGAACCTATCGTTTGCAACATGGTTAAAGAATTGAAGTCGTAATGTATCTGCCTAAAAACGTTTACCTCAACCTGAAAGTTTACTCGATGGAGGATTATTAGATTTTCATTGCAAATTAGCACTGTGCACATGCTTTGAAGCACATGGAATTGACAAGGGATAAGCCTTACCAAGCCAATGACACAAGCACCATTAAACCGCTTCAGTCTTTAGTCTTTAGGGAAACGAGCCATGTGCGTTTCTTCTTAGGATGTGGAATGTAGAAAACATGTTACATGTTATTACACAATTAAACTTGTCCAGTGACTCTTAATACAAAGCACATGGAATGAAGCTGTAGTTGGAATGATATCATGATATCTTGACGCTGAGCGTCNTTAATACAAAGCACATGGAATGAAGCTGTAGTTGGAATGATATCATGATATCTTGACGCTGAGCGTCTACACAATAGAAAATGATTTTCCTTGAAACATGCACTATATTCATGCCGGCATCATGCATCCAGAGCCTGTACCCTCTCCAGCACTTCTTTACTGGAACGGGTTTTGAGCTTGAAGCGTGCAAGGATATACTACGCTTACTATTCGAGTGAATGTCCAGACCTGCATTGTGTCATGATTACTCGTGATGATTTAAACTAGGGTTTTCGCACTGGCTTTGATATACTGGAGCATTAAGGAAGAGTCTAGGTTTAAGCTACTCCAGAGTAAATGAGCTCAGTTGAAAAGTGCTTACAAGCCTAATATGTTTGGCTTGTTTTCCAGGTGGCTTTCAAACGGACAGGCTGCGATAGGAGCTAATACAACCTCCTTCACGACACAAACTACTTCGAGCGATATAAACTCATGTTGTAGTACTAACAGTGCTAGTAACTGTACTAACGGTGAAGACTCACAAGCAGCAAGAAACACACATTTTGAAAGTAATTCTGAGGAGATAGAAACCCTGCAGAACGTTAAGGCTACAGGGATTAGTGCCGAACGGATTAATGTTATTGGTGGTGAAAGTGAAGTCCCTGTTGTTGCTTCCGCTCAACTGAAAACCGTACAGAATACAAAATTCATTGCAAAAGGAAACCCTCCGAAGGAGTCTCCACAAATGGCTGACGAGCAACAACAGAATGACTCCGTTCCCCAAGGTATTTACACTCCTACAGATATTCTAGATGCGGATGATAACACACAAGCTACCCCTTCAATAATCCCCGACGGGGAGGTTGGGAGGAACCCTTACATTTACACTTTGATTCAACATGTGTTTCTCAAGTTGCCCTTGGACCTAGGTCCAGGTTTTGGCTTGCTCTTTCTCGTAATTTCTCTCATTTGCTATCAGCTCGTGTACTGTAGGAAAATGAAGAGTAGAAATAGAAGGGACAAGAGCACCTCCTCTTTGCCTCCAGTCCAATGTTCCCCATTGAAGGAACTCGGTAAATATTAGAATCCAAAATATCAAATCGTTTTTTTCTTTTGTTCAATTTGCCCCTTTTGAGGGAAGCCAAAAGCCATCCATTTATGTAAAGCTATTTACTTTTCATTTTTTTATTTTCTCCGAATTAAGACTTGATTGCGTATTATTATTTGCATTTGCTTATGGGTAAATATTTTGGAGGATGATAAGCCACTGTAAAGTTTGTATGTGATCCTACACGCTGATGGATCGGTTGGGCTTGTTTGGTTGCAGGTGAGGTGAACGGTGATGGGCATCGAGTAAACTTTGTGTTGGGAGATGAGACGGGAGAGTCCGCCTCGGAGGATAATGGGGATATAGTGATGGTTGGGGAGCACGAAAGAAGAGACAGTTGTAATTCCCAATCCAGTGCCAGTGATACCTTACAAGACTTTGTCACTCCGGTGAACGGGCGCAGCATGGATGGCTCCGGAGTGATGGAAAGGAGACGTAGACTTAGGTAAGCCCATGCACAACCCTAGGAATTTTACTTGTTATCACATCAATCACGCAATTGCGAAATCCTCCCAGAAGCCTTCAAAATGATCCCATAGCACTAGCTTACGTAGTTACACATGCATAGTTTCCTCCACGACACATTCACACCATATACATACCTTAAGCTGGAATTCATTTTCTAAAGAAATTCTCACATTCTCACGCTTCTTCACATTAAGCCAGATCCAGATCCAGTTTCTCCTCATTTGTTCTTATTTCGCAAGAAACACTCCTACCGATAAATACTCTGGTAGGGTGATTTAAGAACACTTATTACGTAAGAGCATCTGTGGGAACAAGAGCCCGTTTCCGTTTCCCTTTGAAATACTAAACCTACCAGTATTTCGTCACTACCTCCATCCTTTCTTGTATTTTCCAGTGTCGTCATCTAAGTCGGTTCGGATATTTCTCAAATTTATGAAAACTGAGGATTTTTCGGCTTCAGATTTCTTACATTCATATTGCGCAACCTTCATGGGACCTTTCTAAATTGCAAAGACCCAAAGACTAATCAAAAACGATAATAGCGAGGGTGGGGGGTCACAACTAGCAAGGTCGAAAAATGTAAGATTATGCAGTTACTTCGACGTTGTCCAGTCAATCAGTTGGATAAATTACGAAATAAAAGCATGGACTGTGCTCGTGTCTCAGAGATGCAGAGAGAAAAGGAAATTTAGGATTAATTTTCGTTTTAAGATTAAACTTCAAATTTGGTAATAGGCTGACCGCAAGCGAACCTTGACATGATCTGTGTACCATGCGGGTTGCACAAGCTCCAACCTTCAAGCAGTTCAAGTAATTCAAGCAATAAGCTGCAATAGTGATTCGAGCTGATGACGTGTGAAATGATTGTGGTTTGGCTTGGGATGGAAATGACGAGGAAGAAAAGCAGATCATAAATACTTATCGAGATTTTTTATTCCGTGTGTACAAACGTACAAAGCTCATGAAGTCAGGAGCGGTTAGAAACTTAGCTGGAATAGATGAAGATAACTGCTTCCAAGTAGAACCATTTAAAGAGCTATGGATACATGGGTAATCTTACTCAAATTACTAAACTCAAAATCGACCCAAGAGGAAAAAGAATTTATCAGTCGAGGCCAAGGTTAACTTTGTGCAATACTTATCATTTTAGATTAGCTGATAACATGTTTATGTCGACCCAAAGAAAAAAATTGTTAGGAAAATGCAGTCTTGGATTAAATCATGGTTTGTGATAGCGGGCTTTAAACCTACTCAAAATTGGAGCGTAGATTCTAAAAAAAATTGCGAAAAACGCACCAAACGCATAATCTTTGTAACGGCTGAGAACGGTTTGTTTTTCAAGGTATTCTATTCTAATATTTTTTGCGTAACTTATCTTATGAACGATTCCTGACAACCTATGCTCGACTGTAGGAAGAGAGCATATTGTAAGCTTTTTAACAAGTGGGTTGCATAAATATGCAAGTAGTGCATAAATTTGTGAAGTTGCGCAATATTTTGTGTAATCAGAATCATGAAGGACATGAAAGATATAGTCGCACAAACACAGCAAATCTAAATTACTCCAAAATGTAAAAATGACTGCACTCTGCACTGCACGAAATATCAAGGAATGTCGGAACGGAACATTTGAGTAAAAAAATGGGGCAAGTTGAGACATTGTCCGGAAATCTTTCCACTCATTTCAATGCATTATGACAATGAATTTTCCATTCCATTAGATTCTCTAGGATTAAATATTGTCAGTTTTTTTTTTCATATTAATCAAGAATGAGTTAGATTATTATGCATATTTATTTTTATTTTTCGTATTAACTACTAGTATGTCAGAGAAAGCCTAATGAGCTTAAGGATAATGTGGCATTAACACAACGTCAACTACAGTTTAGTTTTCGGCATGCTCTGTTCTCGCAGACTCTGACCTTGGCTATATTACATACTTTAGTTTTATAAAGCTCTCACGTTACGTTACAAGCAAAGTCCCTAGCTGGGAAGTGTGGTAGTAGAACATGCAACATCAAATCTACTCATTCCAATCGTACAAATTTGGAAGCACTTTACATACGAATTTTAAGTAATTATTTCTTTTAAAAAAATAATCCAAAGGATATGCTAGATACTTTCTAACACTTTTTGACGGTTAATTAGACAATGCGTATCAGAAGAATTAGTGCTTTGCATTCCTAACTGTACTCTACTTGTGACGGGAGGAAATCACTGGAAAAAATTAGAGCATGCATGACTCTTTGAGGTTTACGCATCAATGAATCAGTGAGTTGAATAGGCTGTGTTTTAGTACGGCGGTTTTGGCACGAAATCCCATTAAGTTATCATGTAAACTGTAAACCATGAGAGAAGGCACTACACACACATTCACACTCATTTTCTCGCCAAAATCCTAACATTTCTTTAATGATTCCAAATAGGTTGGATTGAATTGCGAAAATCCGCAACTAGAGTCAGAGATCTCGTACGATACTTAGACTTTCCCATGACCATTTAATCTCCGCATCATTAGGATTTTTTTCCTAAGGAAGAATATCATGAACATGGTCCTTCGAACAAATTCATGGATCGAATGTATAAATCCAAAAGGAAGCTTAGTTAAGAGTCAGGCTAACAGGATGAATGAAAAGACTGGAATAGAGAACCGGCTTTGGCCAGCGTATAGAATTACAAGATTATAAAAAAATTAAGTGGAGTCACTCTACTAGATTCTGATTCTATATTTCTATTCATTTTCTTCATACATGCTTGGACTAGACTACCTCTCCAGCTTCAAGTAGTTTAAGTTAAGCCTCCTTAAAAACTTGAAGAAAACCTTATTTGCCCCATTTGACCAGCCTGATTAAGAGGAATTCCCTAGCATTATCTACGATTATGTATGATTTAGGATTCACGCTATCATTACACACACTCAGCTACAATTCTTCGCAATCCTAACAATCTTCCTCCAGTCACGTCAGAATGTACAAAATTCCGCGGAATTTACCAATTTACGAGAGGGAAGCCGCTTTGCAAATAATAATCATGATATTCATGATACAATGTATACATTCTTTATAGCGCGATTCGATATTGCATAAACTCTTGAGCATATTTTTTTAAGTTCATGTGAAAAAAGGATTTGCTTTAAGACGATGCGATGTAGAGTGCGGTTAACTTTTGTAAAAAAATGGTTTAGGTCTTACAAACTTACTCTCGATGAGGTGATTTTTTTTTCTCAGGAGTATACAATAAATTCATATAAAGGCAAAAGGTAGGTGGATTATCAGTCCGACAAAGTAAGTACAGAGTGATTTCCAGAGGAACAGGTATTCTACAATGTTCATGCCTGGATTACCAAGTGCCGAGTGGGTTATACAGCCTAAGCCTAACAACATGCTTCACACGTTCTCAGTTTTTGGAGTCTGCACGAGTGTACGGAATAATATCAGAACAGAAGGCTATGCGATTACGATATGATGTAGAAGAATATGATGAGGCTCATTGTAAAGTGGAGAGGAGGAAAAAATCATACGATTATTCATGAAAAAATTACAAGCAAGCTCATTCGCTGACGGGACTGTCTGCCATAAACAGTACAGGAATCTTGTTCGCAGACTTGGAGTCTTTGAAGCATTTTAAATTTATTCGTAAGATTATGTAGTTTTTTCTTGGCCGTTAAGAGTTTCTGGAGCATTTTAAAAATTTCATATAGACTCATTGGAGACTCCATCAAAGCCAATGATTTAAAACGGACTGTTTGGTGAGATGTGGGATTCATGTTAGGAATCGAACTTGGCCTGGAAATACTTGACATTTTGTGATGGTTTTGAAGTTATCCGATATAGTAGTGATGTGATTATGAAACGGAGCTTATCATAATATAATATTCGTTCCATTGAGTACAAGCCGGAGTTGAAGCGTTGAGTTCGTTGATTGAGGGGAAAATGACTAACGAAGTGTCACAGTCACAGTCTGACCCTCCTAGTACTAGTGCGGAACAACAGGCTCCAGATACCAACGGAAGTGAAAGTAAAGCAAAGGCGGGAGGTGAAGGTGCTAGTGCTTTTACTCCAGCAAAGCCAGCTCCGACATCTGAGTTGGGCGTTTTACAACTGCCACTACAAGGCGCTATGAGGTATGCACTGAAACGTTGGAGAAATTCATGGAGTTTGGAGTTTAGATAAGGTGTAGCGTGGTGTTTGTAAATATTGAAAACCGTTGCATGTAAATAGTATGCATAATGACGCTGTGAGACAAAGGCTTTAATGATAAAGGGGCGTTCATAAAATATGACGTTAACTATGCAGCTGGCCATTAAAGATGTCTGGGAATGTTCTAATTTTCGTGCAACGTTAAAAAATGAGTCATTAAATATGCATACCTGTAACAACCCATCTCACCAAAGATTGGATGATGACGTAATTTATGAAACAACCTGTGATTTACAAGGGCGTTTATAGTACACGTGTACTTTTTTAATTGTACCTTGATATGCTTAACTTGTTCGAGTCATCACAAAAGTCATTAGTAACCATATCAAATAATTCGAAATGCATACGTGGTCTGATAAATATGGTTTGGCTTCATTGTCCTTTGTTTCCCAGATTCCCCTGTACCCGGCAACCGGCAGAGTCAAGTACATAAAGAATAGTGTTCGGAGTTTTTCATTCATTGGAGGTTACTTTTCATTTCAATCCTTTTCCTACGATGATCTTTTTCCTTTGTGACCAATGTCAGAATTTACCAATTTAAACCTCAAAAACTGAATAGATTCTTGATATCTAAAAATTATTAAATTAGCACACAGTGAACCAAATATAAACTTTTATACATGTACCGATCATACATTTGAAATTGGTATTCCTATGCAAACATGATGTCTACAACCTTTCTAACTCTATGCCTTTCTGTTCATTGGCACTTAAATATTTTCCTTAAGAATCCTTTTATTTTGCCATCCTTAATATTGAAACGAAATGAAAGGGAACTTTGAAACGAATGGGAAGACTCTGAACACTAAGAAAGACAAAGGGAAGCACACCTGATCTACCACATGTTTTATAGCTGCAATGATGATTTTCATAATATCCGATGAAAACAAATATATTGTCTGTTGACACTTCCTATCCTATCATGACATCATAATTAGTCAATCATCATTTTATTATTTTGTTTTGTTTTCGCAAAAAAAAAAATTAATAAAAACCAACTTAAACTAATTTATCTGGTGAATCTTTCGCTGTGATGTAAACAAAGTCTAGCTGAGTTGAATTCCATTTCAAACTGCGATTCTTACTCCGTGCTGTTGTTGCCGTTGTATTTGGAGAGAATTCATTTGATAACATGAAGTTCCTTTGTTGGAGGGCCCTTATCGGAGGGCTTTGGTGGGATAAAATATGGATGACAGTTAATTTCAAAATATACCTTAAATGGTGCATAAGATGGAGCGAGATTTCGAAATCATGGGAGGTATATACAAAGCATAAAGCATAGTATTTAATGATTGCGCGCGCCAATTCAATATTCAAAAAATTTGAATTCATAATTACTTGCTTACATATGATAAGTAGTATTCAGTTCTAGTCATAACATTGAAGAGTAAAGTGGAGTCACTAAAGTTTGATTGGAGGCTTATCGTGATTAAAGTCGTTAATTAAAAATAGTGGAAAGTAAAATAATCGTTAGTGTAATCAGTAGAAAATGAATTCGAAAGGAAGTTCAGATAAGAAACCTTCGCATAAGAAGAGCAAGGTCACGTCTAGTAATAAGCTACATGGGCGTAAGGTGTATATGAAAAGAATTTATCGGCATTTGCGTGTCCTCCCGGTGATTTTGGAGGTACCGGAGGAACCTGAAGCCGAAAGGGAAGTCAGTGCGAAGGCTGAGGTAAAGGAGGGTAAAGTAGGGGAGGAAGGGGAGAGTGATGACGAAGAAGATGAAGAGTCACATCGAGATAATGATAGTTCAGGAGAGTTAGCAGATGATGAGGGGAGTGAAATGTCGGAGGAAGATTCGGTGGAGGGCGAGTGCACTAATTTCTGTTGTGTTATTAACAACTGGAGAAGGAAAGTCGCGGAGAGATTAGTGAAAAGTTTTAAGGAGTAAATTGGAACGGTTTATTTAATCTACAATTTAAATCGTAAGCCTTGGAGGAAACTGATTTGTATGTTGTTTATTGATTTCAGGCCGAGTATGTCATACGGTACGATGCTTCGTGATAACCGGTTCGTGGACTCTAGGGAGCTGATATTTGCTACGACGGAGGAGTTGGTGAAGAAGCTTGGTGGCACCAAGAACATTAATAAGGTAAGCGGAAAGAAACAACTGCGTTTGCGAAGTCAATCAGCGTCAGAGTGTAAAAGGAAACTTAACGTGGATATCTTTTTTTCTCCAGGTTTTGATTGCGAATAACGGAATAGCAGCGGTAAAATGTATGCGATCTATTCGACGCTGGGCGTACGAAGTGTTTCGGAACGAACGTGCCATCCGCTTTGTTGTTATGGTCACGCCGGAAGACTTGAAGGCCAACGCGGAGTATATAAAGATGGCTGACCACTACGTTCCAGTGCCTGGGGGGTCGAACAACAATAACTACGCTAACGTCGAACTTATTCTTGATATTGCGAAGCGTATGCAAGTCCAAGCAGTTTGGGCAGGCTGGGGTCACGCTTCTGAGAATCCCAAGTTACCGGAGTTGCTGCATAAAGCCAATATTGCGTTTATCGGACCACCGGAAAAGGCAATGTGGGCTTTAGGGGATAAGATTGCTTCGAGCATTGTAGCTCAGACAGCTGGAGTGCCTACCCTCCCGTGGTCTGGTTCCGGCCTCGTCGCGGGTTCGGGTAAAGACAAGAGGATAAAAATCTCTTCTGATTTGTACAAGCAAGGCTGCGTAGAAACGGCGGAGGAAGGTTTGGTCGCTTCCCAGAAGATTGGATTTCCAGTGATGATCAAGGCCAGTGAAGGTGGTGGAGGGAAGGGTATAAGAAAGGCAGAAAATGTTGATGACTTCAGCAACCTCTTTCGCCAAGTACAGGCGGAAGTGCCAGGCTCTCCAATATTTATCATGAAGCTAGCCACCTGTGCTCGTCACTTGGAGGTTCAGCTCTTAGGGGATCAGTATGGCAATGCCATTTCCCTCTTCGGACGTGACTGTTCCATCCAGCGTAGACATCAGAAGATTATTGAAGAAGCCCCCTGTGTTATCGCCAAGAAGGACGTGTTTGAGGAGATGGAAAAAGCTGCAGTGAGACTAGCAAAGATGGTGGGGTATGTGAGTGCAGGAACCGTCGAATATCTGTATGACACCACCGGAAACTTCTACTTCCTAGAGTTGAACCCTAGGCTCCAAGTAGAGCATCCATGCACAGAAATGGTTTCGGATGTGAATCTACCTGCTTCACAGCTTCAGGTCGCGATGGGTATTCCTTTGAACAGAATTAAGGACATTAGAATCCTTTATGGAGAGAGTCCATGGGGTGACTCTATCATCGATTTTGACGCTCCAAGGTACAAGCCACAACCATGGGGACATGTCATTGCGGCTCGTATAACCAGTGAAAATCCAGACGAAGGATTTAAGCCAAGTAGTGGAACAGTTCAAGAACTTAATTTCCGGTCTTCCAAAAACGTATGGGGATATTTCAGCGTTGCTGCATCCGGAGGTCTGCACGAATTCGCGGATTCACAGTTTGGTCATTGTTTCTCCTGGGGTGAAGATCGAGAACAGGCTAGGGAAAATCTCGTGATTGCTTTGAAGGAACTATCCATCCGAGGTGATTTCCGGACTACGGTGGAATACCTCATTACACTTCTGGAGACTCCAGCATTCCAGGAAAACACCATTGACACTAGTTGGCTGGATGCCCTTATCGCTGAGAGGGTACAAGCGGATAAACCTGATACGATGATTGGTGTGATATGTGGTGCCCTCCATGTTGCTGACCAGACTATAGTAAACGCATTCCAGAATTTCCAAACGAGCCTGGAGAAAGGTCAAATCCTCCCTGCAAATACTCTCCGGAATACTGTCAGCGTGGAGTTGATTAATGAAGGCATCAAATACAAAGTGGAGGCAGTTAAGAGCGGCCCGAGCCAATACTTCCTCGTCATGAATGATTCGTACAAGGAGGTGGAGGTGCATCGAATGTCCGACGGCGGTCTTCTCGTGTCAATGGACATGCAGAGCTTCAGTACGTACATGAAGGAGGAGGTGGACAGATACCGTGTAGTCATTGGAAACCAGACGTGCGTCTTCGAAAAGGAGAATGATCCTACATTGCTTCGCTCTCCATCCGCTGGAAAACTACTGGGTTACTTGGTGGAGGATGGTGGACACGTTTATGCTGGACAAGCCTACGCAGAAATTGAAGTGATGAAGATGGTCATGACGCTGACCTGTACAGAGTCAGGATGTCTGAACTACTGCAAAAGACCTGGAGCTGTGCTAGACGCTGGTGCACTAATCGCAAGGCTCGAGCTGGACGACCCCAGCAAGGTAACCACAGCCTTAATCTTCGAAGGAAAGTTTCCTTCCAGCGAGAGTACAGTCACCATGCCAGATAAGCTTAATCAGGTTTATCAATCTTGTAAAACGACGCTGGAGAATATTTTCGCTGGATATTGTCTGCCAGACCCTCACTTCAGCTCGAAGGTAAAGGAAATAATTGAGAAGGTAATGAAAGCCTTAAGGGACCCTACACTCCCACTACTCGAGCTTCAGGAGGTGATTTCCTCCATTTCCGGAAGGATACCGTCGTCAGTAGAGAAGAAGATTAGGAAACTGATGACACTGTACCAAAGCAACATCACTTCAGTGCTTGCCCAGTTCCCCAGTCAACAGATTGCTAGTGTGATAGACTCCCACGCTGCCACACTCCAGAAGAGGGCGGATCGTGACGTATTCTTCCTCACCACCCAAGGCATCGTCCAGCTCGTGCAAAGATACCGGAACGGCATTCGAGGAAGGATGAAAACCTCCGTACAGGAACTCCTCAGGAATTACTTAAACGTCGAGACTCAATTCCAGCATGGGCATTATGACAAGTGTGTGTCTGCCTTGAGGGATAAGCATAAGGATGACATGCAGGGCGTCACCTCCATCATCTTCTCGCATTACCAAGTGGCCAAGAAGAACATTGTAGTGACCATGTTAATCGACCACGTATGGGCGAATGAACCCGGACTTACGGACGAGCTCGCTCCAATACTCAACGAGCTTACTGGACTCAACCGCTCCGAGAACTCCAGAGTAGCACTGAGGGCGAGGCAAGTACTTATCGCTGCTCATCAACCAGCGTATGAACTTCGTCACAACCAGATGGAATCCATCTTCCTCTCTGCAGCCGACATGTATGGACATGACTTCCACCCAGAAAATTTACAGAAACTGATAATGTCCGAAACGTCCATTTTCGATGTCCTCCATGACTTCTTCTACCACCCCAACGAAGCTGTGAGAATGGCTGCGCTGGAGGTGTATGTAAGGAGAGCGTACACCTCGTATGAACTCACTTGTCTCTCGCACCAACAGCTTTTTAACAGCTTGTGTATAGTACAGTTCCAATTCCTACTGCCCTCCAGCCACCCAAACAGGATTCCTCATAATAGAGCGACTGCTTCACAGTTACCACATGTACCCTCCCTGGACGACGTGCAATACACGGACCTCCACCCTCTCCAGCTGGATGACTGCCAGAGGACTGGAATCATGGCGGCATTCAGTAAGCTTGAAGAGTTCGAGAATAGTTTCGACGAACTTATGGAGTTGTTTGTGAACGACTCCAGGCCAGATTCACCAAAGGCTATGCAAGGAGGTGGAGGTGAGGACGACCTCGCTAAGTTATCCATCAGCTCTAGCTTCTCCGACGTGGGAATTAACATCAGCGATTATGAACTGAAGCCAGTGGAGCCCATACATATTTTAAATGTGGCACTCAAGCTGGACACCATGATTGAGGATGACCCCCTTAGCCAACAGTTTTCTCAGTTTGTGGCGAAGAATAGGGAGGCTCTGCTGGAGAAGGGAATAAGGAGGATAACCTTTGTTATCCTGTACAAGCGTCAATTCCCCAAGTTCTTCACGTACAGGGCGAGAGATGCATTCGCGGAGGATAGGATTTACAGACATCTGGAACCAGCGCTTGCGTTCCAGCTGGAGATAAACAGGATGCGCATGTATGACCTGGAAGCACTACCCACTTCCAATCAGAAAATGCATTTGTACCTGGGCAAGGGAAAAGTCCCCAAAGGGCAGGAGGTCACGGACTACAGGTTCTTCATCAGATCCATCATCCGTCATTCCGACCTTATCACCAAGGAGGCTTCCTTTGAGTACCTGCAGAATGAAGGAGAGAGGCTGCTATTGGAGGCAATGGATGAACTGGAAATCGCCTTCAGCCACGCCCAAGCGAAGAAGACAGATTGCAACCATATATTCCTGAACTTTGTCCCTACGGTGATAATGGATCCTGGAAAGATTGAAGAGAGTGTAAGAAACATGGTACTGCGGTACGGACCCCGCCTCTGGAAACTTCGTGTACTCCAGGCTGAGCTTAAAATGACCGTAAGGATGACACCAAACAGCAAAACCATGCCAATCAGACTTTGTCTAGCGAATGAGTCTGGCTACTACCTCAACATTAACTTGTACAAGGAGGTGAACGACCCCGTTTCCGGTTTGATTAAGTTTGAGTCATTCGGAACGAAGCATGGACCACTCCATGGGTTTCCAGTGAGCACTCCATACAAGACCAAGAACTACCTCCAACAGAAGCGTTTCCAGGCGCAGAGTAATGGAACCACGTATGTCTATGATTTCCCTGATATGTTCAGACAAGTTCTGGAAAGAATTTGGAAGGAGTACAAAGAGCTCAACCCGGATAACAACATTGAGCCTCCAGCTCAACCCCTACAGTACATCGAGTTAGTCCTGGATTCCCAAAACCAGCTCGTGGAACAGAACCGTACTGAGGGTGAGAATGACATTGGAATGGTGTCCTGGAAGATGAGGATGTTCACGCCGGAGTTTCCCGCTGGAAGAGATGTAATTGTTATTGCCAACGACCTAACACACCTTATCGGTTCGTTCAGTGTACGAGAAGATCTGCTATTCCTAAAGGCCTCGGAGCTTTCCAGACAGTTGAAGATTCCACGAATTTACCTGAGTGCAAACAGCGGTGCTCGGATAGGCCTCGCGGAGGAAATCAAACATCTATTTAAAATCTGCTGGGAGGATGTGTCTGATCCAGAGAAAGGCTTCCGGTATATTTATCTCACACCTGAGGACTACTCCAAAGTGGTTAACTTGAACTCTGTTCGTGTTCAGTTGATCGAGGACGAGGGAGAATCCAGGTACAAGGTCACTGGCATTATAGGCAAGGAAGATGGCATCGGAGTGGAAAACCTAAGATATGCTGGTATGATTGCTGGAGAGACTAGCCAAGCCTACAAGGAAGTCGTTACGATGTCCATGGTCACATGCAGGGCTATCGGAATCGGAGCCTATTTGGTGAGGCTAGGTCAGAGAGTGATTCAGATCGACAACTCCCATATCATCTTGACTGGATACGGAGCTTTGAACAAACTACTGGGAAGAGAAGTCTACACCTCCAACAACCAGTTGGGAGGGATACAGATAATGTTTAACAACGGTGTTACCCACAAGACGGAGAGGCATGACATGGAGGGTATATACTCTCTCCTGCGGTGGCTTTCCTTCTTCCCCAGTTACAAGGGTGGACCACTCCCTATTCTTCCTAGTGTCGATCCCGTCGAAAGGGAGATACAATTCTGTCCCACTAAGGCTCCATACGATCCCCGACACCTCCTCGCTGGACGACCTCATCCAGCCAATCAGAACGAGTGGGAGTCCGGTTTCTTTGATCATGGTACTTTCGATGAGATCATGAAGCCTTGGGCACAGACTGTCGTATGCGGTAGAGCCAGATTAGGTGGCATCCCTGTTGGTGTCATCGCCGTCGAGACAAGGACTGTCGAACTGAACTTGCCTGCCGACCCCGCCAACCTAGACTCCGAAGCTAAAGTAAGTATAGTGTCATTGTAATCAGTTACTTTAGAAATAGGAGTTGGAGTTTAACTCAAGTAATTTTGATTTCAGACCGTGTCACAAGCTGGACAAGTGTGGTTCCCTGATTCCGCCTACAAGACAGCTCAGGCCATTATGGACTTTAGCAAAGAAGACTTACCGCTTATCATCTTCGCCAACTGGAGAGGCTTTTCTGGAGGGATGAAAGGTAAAAAATCAAACTGGTTCACGCATACAAGATTAGTCAGTTTTGAAATTGATTTGATTAAACATGAAACTTGTGATTGGCAGATATGTACGAGCAAGTGATGAAATTCGGATCGTACATTGTGGACGCGCTTAGAGACTACAACCAACCAATCATCGTGTACATCCCTCCATACGGCGAGCTACGTGGAGGAGCGTGGGTCGTCATCGATCCCACAATTAACTCCAAACACATGGAAATGTACGCGGACACGGATGCTCGTGGTGGCATCCTGGAACCAGAAGGCGTCGTCGAGATTAAGTTCAGAATGAAAGATTTGCTCAAGTCCATGTACAGACTGGACCCTGAGCTCCAGAAGATGCGGGCTCAACTCCTAGAGGCCAAACCCGAAGATAAGCTTTCACTAGAGAAGGCCATGCAGGAACGCGAACAATTCCTCCGGCCGCTTTATCAACAAATTGCTATACACTTTGCCGACCTCCATGACACCCCAGAGAGGATGCTGGAAAAGGGAGTGATACAGGTTAGCACAGCCTCACCTATTTAAAATACTCAGGGCGAAGTGAGATTATTTCATGTCATCTTGTCTTTAGGATATCGTTCCGTGGAAACACGCCCGTACCATTCTATACTGGCGTATGAGACGTCTTCTCCTGGAGGATTCCGTGACTAGGGAGATTTTGAAGGTGAGGCCTAGTCTAAATCACGGTCAGTGTAAGATCATGCTAGGAAGGTGGTTCGCGGAAGACGGAGGTGCCATGGATATCTGGGAAGATAATAGGAAAGTAGTACAGTGGCTTACCACCCAGCTAGATGAGTCTTCGCCCAAGTCAGTTGTACACGAGAATATACAGGCTTTGAGGAGGAATGCCGTTATAACCCAAGCCAACATCATTCTAAAGGTTTGCTCATACGCTAATCCTTTTTTGAAAGTATTTATACTCATTTAATCATTTTTTAATCCTCCAGGAATATCCAGAATTCGCGATAGAGTCTGTGGTACTGCTTCTCCAGCATATGACTCCCCAACAGCGGTCAGAGGCCATTCGTGCCATACCCATGGATGAAGATGATATGCCAAAAGACAGAGGTGACACTTAAATTCTCCCTCACCTCAACAATTCAGAATGCTCTCATTAGCCTCCCTCAACTACAATTCCAGTCCCACCAAATAATAATGAAGGAACTGGCCAACAAATCTCTACAGATATGTAAAACTATTTTTCAATGGTGAATCCTACTAATTCCTATACGCTTTAGATACTACTTTTAAGGCAATCTTTTCGTCTAGTGTCTCTGAATGTCTAATCCTAGTTGTACTTAAACAACCACCAGAATCACAATCTGCACTAAATTCATTGTTTAAATATGCGAATCATGGAAACAATTAATTTTCACGCACAATTATATTTTTTTGTAAGAAGGTAGGAGCTTCTAAACCCAAAACTATGCAAAATCTGTAAGTATTTTTAAATAGCTTTACAATCAAGTGCAATATTGTTTCCTAGGCATTTTTTTTAAATGTGGAATATATTATGTAAGGGGAAGCGGTATGGTGCACAAGCAATATTAGGTTAAGAATGTATTATTCGTTCGCAAAAAAAATTATGCTTGAAGACACTTCAAAAATTTAGTTCAAAATTTTAAGTAATTATGTATCGTGTGATGTTATCAAGTAAGAAAAATCATTTCGGAATAATAAAGTATATATCGTCGAAATACTTGTGGGTGTGTTGTGTTCTGGAATTTTTGAAGTGTTCAGTTTTCGTTAAGAACTATATAAGTTTTTTGCATAAGCCTTTCACTGGAAAGTTAAATTTGCTCTTACTGGTAAAATCCAATAGCTTTTAACTTTGATAGAATCGAAGCATAACAACTGTTCTGGTATTTCTAGTCAAAACTTCAGTTGAATTTCAGATGGCTGCCGAGTGACCACTTGAGCAAAGTTTGAATATCAAAATATCATCTTTTTATTTGTAATTTAAAATTCAGCATTAAATTTTTGTAATTGGTTCATGTAAGCATGAGGACAGTTGTCGTCACCGTGGGATACAGGTAAACAACTAGTGCAAATATCAATTTAAAAAAGGCCTACTTATCAACTTAAGCCGAATACGAGCACAATTAACGAGCATCTTCAAAAATTTTCCGTATGAATTTTATTTTGATAGAGTTAGAAGCCATTATCTCCCCAAAATAGCGGTTCTTTGCCATGCATTGCAATGCAGACAAGGTGAATAAATTCATGCATTCAATAACTACTTAACTTTGAGCTATAATTTTTTACGTGAAAACATTAAGCAAAATTAAACTATTGCAATTGCAATGTTTCAAATTTTTTATTAGAGATTCAGCTTTTAACTGAGAAGCAAAACATTGCAAAAACGTGTTTAGGGAGATATCTGCTTAATTCTATCAAACGGAAATTTCTTTAAGCGTCCCTTCCAGCCAGTAGCTTCTCATCTAGAGATTTAGACAGGCAAGCGTGCATGTAGACTGTAGACAAAGAAATCTTTGACTTTTTAGGACTACTGGTAACTAAGTTACCAAGGTACTTATATCATTGGTTTCCGGCCGTCCGTCTCCCGTCCGTGTGTTAGCACGATAACTCTTGAACGATTAACCCGATTCGGCTGAAATTTTGTAGGATGATAGGAAAGAGTTAGAGGAAGGCTGGGATTGTATTTGGGCAAAATCGGTTCATACGTTTTGGAGAAATTCAAATTTTTGTTCAACACCACGAGAAAACAATCATTCAGAGTGATATCTTATGATAGAAACGACAGATTGCTATTAAACTTGGCGCATTTGATAGGAAAGCGTTAGAGAAAGGCTGGGATTGTATTTGGGCGAAATCAGTTTATCCGTTTTGGAGAAATTCAAATTTTTGTTTTTGTGTTCAATTTAATTTATTTAAAAAAACTCCTTTCTTTTCCCCTAGGTTCCGTTGGACATTGCTGTCCTTGTTGGCGAGTGCGCGCTGCCCCTCACCAATTTGTCCCTCCATGTAGGAGAAGAGACCGTCCCTCCAGTCCTCCACAGCCTGCTCCAGTCCCACTCCAGAACACTGGAGAAAGTGAAAATTTGTGGGTCGCCCCAGGGCTTCATGGATTCCAGTTTTCTTCGGTTGGAGGTCCTCCGGGTGTTGTCGTTTGGGCGAGTCCGACTTACACTCCAGCTGTTAAGCTGCATGAAACTCCCGAATCTGAAGAAGTTGGTGCTGGCGGACGACCCTCTTTTCTCCCTTTCCTCCATTTACGAGGACTGCGGCAGGTTGCTCTCCTGCCTCGACACCATCGTCCTGCCAAAGTTGGAGGTGTTCAACTGGCATCCTTCTCGTTGCCTGCTGGACCCCCTCATTCTTCGACGCTTCCTGGCCCGGTAAATGCCCAATTTGAAGAACTTGATTATCCCGTTGGATTCCAGGATGTGTCTGGCAGTGTGCGAAGGCTGGCCCAAGTTGAAAACATTGACCATCTTGGCGGGGGACGACCAGGAGGAGGAGAATGGGGATGAGGTCGCAAGAGGATGTCTCCAGGAGCTGACCGATCTGGCCATTCTTCGGAATCCGAAGTCATGGCGACGGGCCATGACCTTCACGGATCATTCGGTGCACCAGGGATTCTTAAAAATGCCAAAGTTGCACAGCCTCAACGTTGCCTTCACACAGGTATTTTATTAAAAAAATCTTTTCATCCATAAAATTCTTCATACACTAATAACTTTTTAACTTTTTCTAATTCCTACTTTTAAAATTATTAATTTCTAGCTGTCTGATGGAGCCAAGAGCGCGTTGGAGGGTCATGTACATTATGTACATGCTGTTGCTGTGGGTCTGGGGGGATGATCGCAGAGATTGAAGAGAGTCAAGCTGTGGAGGAAGAAAGTAATATCGAG
>JAANSQ010000659.1:0-20416 GCA_036850885.1 Lepidocyrtinus dapeste | reverse complement strand
CATCTTACACATCTAGAAGGCTGTTGTACTTTTTACATTTTGTCGCATTTTTCTTGGCAAAGGATTCATTAGCTTTAACATACGCAAAATAAAAATAAGTCTTATTTGAACATTTGTACTTTATAAGCTTAACCAAACGTGATTTCCATGAATTGAACACCAGTTTACTTATAATCTGCATTCTATCTACTGCCCCTGGTACAAAGAAAATTGAAATTGGAGTCTATTTTAATTCCAGCATTTTGACAATCTACCTTCACTCGGTCGTTTAGAAAGTTGCAAATATTTGTACTTTAACGTCTTAAACTTTCATGTTAATCCGATGTTAAACCTATGCATACTTACTAAGTTGTTCCAGGACTTATAAATGCCTAAAACCGGAAGTCATGATGATACAGGTGAAGAAAATTTCTACGTGGTTATTTCATGCATTCCATGAATTCATTTTCAGAATGAGACTTTGATATAAAATCCTCCGCTCATTCTTTCCCTCCGTCTGTGTCTTCTTCATTGAAAACCTTAACATCTCATCCATCGTCTGGTCTGTCCACCCAAATACTAGCTCCTTGCGGCCTCCGGGGGTGGTCATTACATCCCCACCAGTGAGCATACAGAAGCATGAAGATGAAAACAGGCTTTTCAAAGCTATTTTTGAACTGATGAGATGATAATAATGATGATCATGATGTAGATTTTTTTTTCCTATTTCTTCTCTCTTTTGCCTACATTTTTACTTACGCGCGGAGGAGCTATGTAGTCTTGCATGCATATTACCCTTTAAAAATATTCTTGTGCAGTTTCTGCTGAGTCATTCAATTCAAGCAGAAAAAAGCCCCAAAATTAAGTCTGTACGTCCACCATTCTTTCACAAAATGTATTAAGAGTAGAGACACTCTTCTCTCGGCTTCTTGGACAAAGCTTAGAATTTTTAGGTTCATTCAACAATCCACAGAAACCTCAGTTTCATTCACATTTTTTAAAGAATTCCTACAATGAAGGATAAAAACAATGAAAATCTATCCCTCATTTTCATCTTTTTTATTCTATCTCATTTTTAAAACAATTTTAGGTAGAAAATCTACAGCGTTTCGTATATTTTATTGCATTTAGATTTCCTTCATTTGCAACAATTTTTTTCATTACATTTTCTAGTTTACACCAATAATAAAAAGATAAAACCCGTTTTTCACCAAAAATGATTAGAATTACCAAGATGGGTAGAAAAAAATCAAAAATGGCTGTGAAAGTTCGAGAATGAATGAATTAAAACTGCTTATGAGTGTAATGGGTACAGTCTTGTAAGGAGTTTTTTTTCACGGTAAATCGATTCCACCTTGGTTTGATTTGATCATCATCAGTAAAATAGCATTTTGAATTTTTTACCAATATAAAAATCTGGCAATCCTGTAGACTAAGTAGTTATCAGGTGAAATCTTAAAAAAACGGATTGGAGCCAGAGAATTTGATTAGAATAGAATACCTCTTCGGGAGAAAATTATGTGCTGAATTGTATGAATGAGAAACAAAATGAAGTTTGAAGACATACACAATGCGAGTATAACACCAAGTTTGAGCATTTCCGAAAAGATGTAAAAAAAATTTGTTACTGTAGTGAAATGTTTTCCCACGATATCGATTGATGAAAATGGAATAAAAAGTCTCACAAATTACAGACATGATCATCATCATCCTGGGGAAAATGATGAATTGAATTGAATTGGGTGGTTTCTTTATACAGATGGTGATGTACTGTTCACAATAAAAAAAATTGATCGGATCAAGAATGATGACATGACATAAGTAATGCTAAGGAGAGAGAGTATGAATTCTGAACATTTTGGCAAAGGAGAAAAAAAATTGAGCATATTTAAGGAAAAATGTGAATACCAAGTGTGGTAGTGGTAGTGCTACTTTACTCAAAATTTATGATGTGTCATCCTCTCTTCTCTACTAGTTCATCATTTGGGCTTCTTTGATACTGTAGTGATATGTGATCATGTAGATGATCACCGATCGAAAGCTTTGTTATGCCAACAGAACAACATTATACTTATCATGATGAGCCCATATCAACGCTTTATGTATGAATCGATTGATCAATCCCATACTATGGAAGAATAGGGATGTCAAGAAAATTAAGCCATTTTTTGTGCAGAAAGAGAGAGAGAGAGAGACAGGTACTCTGATTTGATGATCTTATATTGCTCATTTTTCTATACGTTTTGATGGCGATGATGTGATAATTTTGGCCACAAAAACCAGCAAAAGGTTCTCACGTCTTTTTCAATCGACATCGATACTTCCAAAAATATATGAAAACATGAAAAGTGTTATGGCCAGAGAGTGATAATGATGACGGGAATTATCTGACAAATTAGCTTTAAGCCTGAGCTAGGTATGTGTGGTCGTATCGAGTTGGATTGTTCATACAGTAAATTACTTTGAGGAAATTAGCGAGTAACATTAGATTTATACAATGTCTGGCTTTTTGATTGTTTTTCTTATTCAATTCTAATAAATCAACTTTTCAGATAAGGTTTAAGACTTTGAAGATTTATGAAGTCAATAAAAATCAGCCAAAAACCAAATATACTCTAGACATTATAAATAGGCAGTAAACAAATAAAAACGTTTTTGCATTTTTACGCAAAAAAATATACGCTTGGTTTTGGTATACTTTCGACACTTGGATTTTTGCTTATTTTTGGTTCGTGCAATAAATATGGAGGACAGGATCGAACACAAATAGATTTTTTTGTCTTGATGCTTTTTCTCAATCGCTACATAATTCGTAGGGGTAGAGATGACGACGGAGGCAAAGCCATGAGAAAGATAGGCATGCAAAACCCTACTGCATACAAAGTAACTCAAGCTATGATTTTTGATTGTGACTGTGAGTGAGTAGACCGGATATACCAAGCCGAAAAAAAAATTGGATGATGATGACGATCACGATAGACATACCTCTGCCATATTACAAGCTTTAAATAGTTTAAGCTTGCCAAAAAATCTTGACAATTTTTTGAGGGAATACGAACACACTATTTCCAGCCGTGCTCGTGATTGCCATTGCAACGCACGCTGGAGAGATATTATTTTTGTCATCTGAAATCTTCCCTGGAGCTATAAAAATTACTGCGACAAAAAAAGACGGATTTTGTACATAAAAAATTCTACACATTTAGAAGTACAAAAGGAGCGAGCAACTTGTTGGAATATGAGTAACGAGCTGTAAAAAATGTGGCAGTAAGCTCAAGACTTTAAAATAAGCTCGTCATTATCACAGTATCTCCTACAAAGCATTCATATTCATGGATTGAATGGCTCTAACTAGGAGAGAACAGGTATTACATTGGACGGGTATGCGGTTTCCGGTCACTGGTCCAAAAAAAACAACTCCATGTACCGTCATCATCATCAGTATCAACGTAATTTAAACAACTTTGCTTAGAGAATGGCAAATGGATACGTTGCATAACATTATCTTTGGGATTGGAAAACTCGGAAAATATTACAAATTTTTTTACACTTGGGATACAAACATAAAATTTACGTGTATAATGAAGCATAATAAAATTATGGATAAAGTGCATTCCTCCACTGCCTACTTCCCACCACACTAAAATTTGTGAGTAGACAATACTCCAGTTTTTTTGGTTCACAGCTCATTGCCTACCAGTTCTAGTTACACTTTCGTAGTTAATTGCAAAATTGTTGATACAAATTCCAAATCAACTTTGTTTTCATGCCTGTACACGTTTTTTTATCTCTTCCTTTTGAGCTCTGACAAGACCGGATGAACTGTGAAGATTTTTATCAGATTTTGGTTCTATTCTCTCCAGCATTTACCTTTGCGAAATTGTTTTCGTGGAGTAAGTCTTGTGGGAAAAAATACTTTTCATTTGGAGCAGCTCAACTAGCTCAAGTGGCTCAAGTATTCAAGCCTCGAGCTTAGTAGAGTTGACGGTTGATTAGAGCGGAAGGTCGGTTAGAGAAAAACAAGAGTGTATATATTTTTTCTTGATTAATGAAAAAGAAAATAGGAGGAGGAAGCTGTTACTTGACTTTACGATTATTTATTATGATTATTGTCGGTTTAAGAGTATGTATATGCGTGGAAAACTGAGTCAGTGGGGAATTGTGAGAGGACAGGTAGTCAAAGACAGGTAAAGCATATGCGTTTCGCATGTGTACATACTAGGTTGGGGTGGCTTGGTGACTCCAGAGACTCGAGCTTCACACATATTTTATATGTATATCGCAACCAGCCCTGAAAATAGGGAGACAGAGTGAGAGAGGAACAGCACAGGAATACTATTTCCTGTAGGATGGGAACAGCCTGGGAAAAAATCACTTTTGATGTGTTTCTATCCCTGCCGGTCGGTGAGATAAAGCTAAATTTCGTTGTATATTTTGGCACTGGACATTTTTTTACTAATGTAACGTATTCAAATACGCCCAAATCTAGGAAAATATATACTTTCCACCCTTTCGTGTAGATAAAGCAACAAGTTGCTCAGGTTTAGTCTAGTGAACCGTTGAAAGTTTAAAAAAAATATGCAATCAGGGAATCAAGGGGAACAAGTGCAACGAGAAAACAAATCGTCGTTGGAAAATTTAAGGTTTGGGTAATGCTACTCAAGATTTCCTTGTTGATGCTTCATGATGATTCAAACAAAATCAGGAATATTTTTTTGGAGGAGGAAGGAGGGGGAATAAGTGAAAATGAATAAAAAATGACAATATAATATGAAAAAGAATGGAATGAAGTGGAGTAATATCCTGTTGCCTGCAGTGCCATTGCATAGAGCCTACGTTGCGTTGTCTCCTTAAATACTGGAGAAGAGATGGGGAACAACGCCCTTTTCTGCTCAAAAATATACGAAGGCTTTCGTAGTACGTGCTATGATTATGCTAAAGTGTAAATGAAAATATATGACTTCATTTCCTTTCTCTTTTTTTAAGTTTACATTTTGATGAAATTAGACCAAAGCGGATACTTAGGAGGAGGACAGGACAAGTGCAAGCTAAAATATAAGCTGAGGTTTTGATTTGGCATGCTTCCTTTTCCCGTTGAGTTTTCAAAAGGCCAAATTTTACCTGAAGCGCTTAAGACCATTTATTATCTATATACATTCCGATAGATAGAAAAGGAGCTTTTTACGTTTTGTAACGTGAAAAAGTAGCGTTTTTTAAATGGACATGCAAGAAAGAAATCGGAATTGGAAAACAGTGTGATTTGATTTGTTTAACTGAAACGCAATTTAATGTGTAATTCTCTACTTACGCTTCTTCTTGGAGGAGACTTCATCCATAGGGATGGTTTGGAGGATGGGTTGGCCTGAGTTTTGATCTGCGCCTGAACCTAGTCCTGTCTCACCTATTTGACCTCCTGCACCCGTCCCATTACTACCCAGCACGACCACTTGTTGCTGATCCATGCTTATCATTTTGATAAGTTTATTGAGGAAAAACTCCGCTTAGATTTATGGCTTATAATGTTTCTCTATAGTTTGATAAGGGAAGATCATTCGTCGCTTTCTTCATTCATCGTTGCATTGTTTTCGCTGTAACAGTCTGAAAAACAGAAATATTTTTAAATTGTTAATCAGTCCACCTACACACATGCACATTGTTCAAGATGACTTTCATCCGTCAATCATTTCATAGACTACTCTAAACTCCAATATCGTATTAAATTACAAAGTTTAAAGCTAATTTGGTTGCTTTATGAACAAATTTTTTTCTTCTGATCTGACCGATTTGTCACGGCTGAGTGGCACTAGAGCAAAAAAAGGTAGAGTTTGAGGCATATCACAGTATCGTTTACCAAACACAAGGATGAGCATTGTCACTTTAAAAGTGAACGAGTTTTTTGTATTCGAACATTATCCGGTCCTTGTCTCAACTCAGGTTTGTTATACTTGAGTAGTTACAAAAATCTATAACACTTCAAAAGAGATGCACATGGCTTTATACTATTATACTTACTAAATATATCGCTTTTGCCGTTTTTTTTGTCTAGTAACGTTATACGCTTGAACAGCGTTGTACGCAATGCATAGCATTATTGACATGATGACAAGTTCCACGGAAGTAAATTGAGTACAGAAGAAAGGAGGAAAGAGGGATGAAAACGTAGAGGGAGGGTAAAGGATGCTTAGGAATGATGATGATGATCCACAAAAAAACAAACAGACAGGTAGCTCGTTTGAAGAAATGTACCGTTTCATCCCCTGCCAAAAAAAACGATCTTCATTGATTTCAAGACTTATATCGTCTTTGTTCGTTAAGCTCATTCAAATTCGTTCCCTAACTGTCTTAATTCCTCCCTATTAAAAAATATACAGTTCTGTTAGTTTTGGAGCTTATGTTTTTTTAAATGGTCAGGTGAAGCTTAGTTTTGAATATTAAGCTGTTCGCTCTTGACTTAGGCATGAACCAGAACAAGAATTGGTGACAATGAAAAATCATTGCGTAACGATTACACTCTAGGTACGTTTTAAAAGGAAAAACCAAAAAATGAAAGGAAGAGAAAACCACGAACCAAACTTTGAAAACTTAGATTAAGATTTTTTTTCTACCACTGAAATGTTATGACAGTAGAAATGAGATGATGTGTGAAAGCTAATGTCAATGTTTGTTATTGTGGGTTTTTCTCTACAGGTGAGTGTACATCTGTTCGAATATGAATCATTATGTAATATCCCATACCCAAAAGCTATTTTAAAAGGGAAAAAATACGATAGCTTCTGAATTACTCTATCGGTTAAAGTCCCTCAAAGCTACATACGAACAAGTTCAGCCGAATGTCTTTGAAAATGTGCACTTTAGTTTTAAAACGTGATGCATTTTAGCCAAAATGGATTTTGTGACAACTCAAAGTTAAAATATCTAATTACAATCTGAAATAAGTTGATGAAGCATAATATATTTTCTGTACTGAATTGAAAAAAGTGTTGAATGATTTTGGCAAATCACGATTTTCACGTTCCAGTTTTCATACAAAAACAAATTCTGCATTTTGTCTGATAATTGTGTAAAAATGTCCCGTCATTTGTATCCCTGGTTGATTGCATAAATCTTAAGTTTGATAAAGAAGCAGACAAGGTATGGAGTTTAAATGTCTACTGTAGAGTTACGTTGTAAGAGCGGAATACCTAGAGACTCTAAATCACAATTTTTGTACATGGACTTCTCGCCATATGTCGTGGATTCGCCGTTTTAAGACATTTTCCTTGGTAAAAACAAACTTTGTGTGGTATCTTTCATACATCCTACGGTGGCTCTTGTGGTTAAGCCATCAAAAGGAATACATACATAATTTGAAGCCCATCATGATTTCTCTCCATTCCACCCCGTGAAAATTTCTGTATGAGACCAGCTACAGAAATAGAAATGGACTATGTATTTAAGGAAAAATGAATGACTGCCACTATATTTGTATTTGAACGTTTAAAGTATTTTTTAACTAAGGCATATCTTCTTACCCTCGACATCATGTTTCACATCGGTTTATTTTATATTCTTGGACCGTCATCATTTTCATGGTATCATTTTTTAGTATGCAGAATGCAACTTTACACTAGAGACTTATGTAATGTTGATATTAACAACATTAAAACATAAATACGGTATATCACCGACCGATTCAGAGAGAGAGACAAGAGTGAAAAAAAATATTCTATGTGAAGTAGGAAAAGAAGAGCCCCTAAAGAATTTAAGCGTCAGATGGTTTCAATTTGTTACTTCTTCAAGAGAACCAACAGAAGCAGCGTCAAAGCCCAAGATAATGCTACTCTTTTCCTTTTAACCAAAAAGTCTTAAAGGAACACTGACAAGCATACCCTCACTGAATATGTATTTTTGGGTAAAGTTGAAAAAAAGTGAGTGAAGAGCTCAAGAATTTTTATTCTGTAAATCATGATGAAAAATCAATGTCAACGACTTATTTCCATTTCGCCACCATCAAACCATGAGGCTCATCATTTAAAGTTTTCTTTTTCGCAGAAAAGTAAGAATGATGTGGAGGACTATCAGAGCAGTAAATCTGACCGTTGTTTGCATTCAATAATGATAAAATATTGCAGCGTAACATAAATGAATCACTCAAAAATCAGCCAAAAAAAACTTATTCCGCTCGGTGGATTTAATTCATGCGTTTTTTGATTTCATATTAAGTAATTCGGTCCTACCTGTATTTTTGTATTTTAACTGATCCGATTCATTGCATGGACCTTGGTTCACTGTAGCTTACACTGATTCATTGTTTCAGTTTAAAAAAATTAAATTGCACTTATAAAACTTGAGTAAAAGTCACAATCAATTTGCATTTGAACTTTTTAAAACTTGCGGTAACTTCGGTTTTATAAATCTTTGGTTCGATTAGACTATATTGAATTTATTCAAAATTGTAACACATTTTTTTCGCTTTGTTCTGGTACGTCTACTGTTTGAAGATCTTGTTGTGTAACAATCTTACAAAAATGTTTTGCTTTTTTCGATTAATTCGTTTCTGAGATTTTATGAAGCGAAAGGAGAGCGAAAGGGTTTCAGGTTGATGGGAGCCGTGTACAAGTGTGTACACCCAGGGAAAACACACACGTGAGTTATTTCATGCGCTACGACTTCTCCTTTTTCCCACTTTAAAGTTTAATTTCATTCACACAAGCAACTCTTATAGGAAAAATATCACTTATCCAGATCTTCATCTATTGTTACGATTTTGAGTGAGCCAGTGCGCGCTTCATTGAACCAACACGGGCACGTTCACAAACAAACAATACTCTAGAGCTGGATAATAAGCTTTCACATTAATTATTCAGGGAAGATATCTTCAACAAAGAAGATAACAAGATGAGTTTTCACTCGTTGGTGTCCTCCACGAGAAACGGGAGAGAATCAGGACAAACAATGAATTTTCCTTTCTTTCTTTTTCGTTGAGTAGAATTTCAAGATGGTAAAAAAATCACCGAGTAAAAGTTAATATTTTGTTAGAGTATAAACGATTGCAAAATTTGCTTAAGTCTATTGCATTTGGTATTGTTTATTTATGAGTAGGTAACTTCAAGATTCGTATGCTATTTTGAGCGGAACACAAAGGAAAAAATCTGTATGATAGTTTCTGGTGTAGTAAAATGTGGACGCGTGAAGAGTCGAGTTTCTGACGGTTCACTAACTCAAAGTGTACTGCCTACCTCACTTCAAATACATCATCACAACAATCAAAAAAGACTTAAACTATCAGACTCAGCAGCACATGGATCCAAGCTGAAAAAAGCAACAATGATAGAGCATGATAAGCTTAAAACAAGTACATAGCTTATATACAATATGCAAGCAAAGATAACTTGAAACTTCAACCCTTTAGTATAGCTCATACCTGGGTTTTTATTGCATCAAAAAATCTTACCTAATCTCTGTATTAAAACTAGTTCTATGTATTTTGAATTGGAGGAGGCAACAGGTAGCAATGAGATGATGAGGAGTGACGTGTGTGCTTCAATCCATTGTGTTGTACAGGTACTCTCATTACTACAGACCAGGTATCATGCATAAACATTACAGAAGTAAGAAATGTGTAGGAGGAATATGATGACGGTAATGATGATGGTAAATACAGTTAAAAAACAAAGTGGGAAAAAGAGATTGAGAAAAGCTCTGCTCTTTTTGTCTTGTTTTTGTTGTTGGCTTTGAGGCTTTTTGGACCGGAAATAAGGGGAGAAAAATATGGATACGTAATGCTACGCTGCAATAAATTTGTATTTTTTTTGGATGGACCTCTTCACTCCCCAGAAAAGTGGTCGGTTTAGTGTAAATGTAAGGTAGCTTTTTCCGCGCATCTAGATATCATTTTGTAATGTTCCAACTCCAACCGGTTCCGTTTTCCTTATTTTTCAGGGGATCACGTATAAATCTCACGTAGCCCCGAAACAGAGATCATATAAGATCATAAAAGTAGGTGGTTTTTAGAGTATTTTTACATTTTCCCGTTTATATTAATTGCGCCAGAAAATTGCAATGAAATGTTTTACAGGGACACTCCCTTGAAATAATGGGGAAATTACTGTGATTAAAATGACTGACCACTTTGAAGGATTAACGAGCCTAGCCCTAAGTACCTAGCATGATCATGGGAACATTTGTAAAGCCCTTTAAGCTTCTACAGAAATTAGCAAAATAGATATAAATCAGCAGGAAAAATGTTGAACCGGAGAAAGGGTGAAAAACGATTTTGGTGTCAGTGACTTTGACTGATCCTAAAAGAAGGGTAGATTATTGAGGGTTGAGGGTGGAGACACTTAATCTTTTAGTGGGGCTTGCGTGCTCAATCCCAATTTCGTACGAAATGCTATTTAATGAATGAATTACTCTCTGACATAAACACGAAGCGCAAAATTTTTCAGGGTTGGTGAATCTCCTACAAAATTTCTGCCTAATCTTTTGAAGCTGTCGGACTGTCATTCAGTTCTATTCTGAAGCTTCAAACTAGATTCACTCTAGACTGCATGGCATAACGATAACGCTCCCTTGCTACTAAACATAAGCCGGTTTCGCATAGCAAGGCAATTACAACGCAAAAATGTACGAAAAAAATACTTCCAGATACTCTCGTATAATCTATATATTCAGATTTGTTAAGACTCCCCATAAGATTCAGAGATTGCGAATGTAATCCGATACGAAATTGATTTACCTACGCATACTTAGGATTCAAATGTGTAGTAATTTTTTGTATTTAATGAGTACCCTAGTCCACTGCCAACTCGAATTTTTTTATCACTTGATTTCTCACTTTGGCCAACCGTGTTCTGTTTGCCTAATAGTTTAATCCTCTATGAAGTAATTCCTTCTTGCTATCTTTACTTGGTTCAATTTAAACTTTTTACATCAGCCCAAGACAATTTTTTTCAGTTGGCTTTAGCCACGGCTCGTCATCTTTTTTAAAACATGATCATTTCAGATTCCACTACTGCTCACAAATTTAAAAAAATATCTGAAGAAACAAGACAAGCTACTTTGAAGCTATCATATTTTTGGCTTTCTTTTTTTTCTGCTGCACTGCCTGAACTCTGGCACTATGTCTTCAAGAAGGAAAAAGGCAGCTGTATCTGTGTAACTATGGCTCGTGCTAATAAGACTCATCATCATTATCAAAGTTGAGCAGCTGTTTTACTCAGATACAAGTTTGAAATCAGAGACCACAATCATGTTTCCATTTTTATCATCGATATGGCTCTATCTAAAAATACGATACTTTTTGGAGAGCTTGACTCATAAGCTTTGTCAGAGGATTTTGGTTTTACTTCGAAATGTGTTAATTTGACTTCCACCTGCTTCTTAGCCTCTGGCCTGTTTGCCCCAATCTTTCAAAGAAGAAGATCATTTTTTTATTCTATTCACTTTTTTTTTGCTCATGGACGATTATCTTGAAACTTTTTGGTTAGCACGAGCCAATTCAACAATTCAATGCCCAATCATAATTACACTTTTTTGATGGCACCTTAACCACTCCTGTTTTTTTATTCTTTTCCGCTTCGCAGAGAGGTACAAAGTCTCTCAATTTTTTTTGTCTTTTTTATGTGCAGGTGGAAAAAAACGTCTTTTTCTCGAGGATTATGATGTGCTCACATACAGATGGTAATCTGTATTTTCAAGCATGGCTGAGTAGGGTCATCTCATCAAGTGATAGCATCTTACAAAGAAGTTGTTTTTGATGACGAACAAATGATCTTCCTCGAACCNGACGAACAAATGATCTTCCTCGAACCTTTAATAATGGTGTCGGTCAACTCTTTTTTTTTCTCTCGAGTCCCTTTAAATGCCCAAAACTTAGACTTACAGTCTCCCTCCGACCTGATCTTGTTTTTTGTGGCTTCCTCACAGAATCAACCAGTTTAGCTCGTGCTCGTTGCTCATACACCCTATAAAAATGGTGATCTACACCGGTGGCTACTCCTGAAGACTCAACACATAAAATATCTTGAAACATGACCACATATGATGAGCATAGTTATCATGACGAGAGCATCTTTCTGGAGGAAAACCGCAAGGAAAAGTCTCAAGTCTCCTCTTGTTCCTGTTTTGCGGTTTAAAAAATACGCTGCCTGGGAAATAACGAGTGAAAATGGTTCCATTCATTCAAAGTTTTTTGACTTGTTCCATCATCACATCATCGTAAAGACATTCTCCTCCTGCATTTTTTACTTCTTCCCTACTGAATAATTTTCATTCATTTTTTATTCACGGTTTAACAATGCATCAGTACTTCTTATGGGAATATAAGTGGAATATAATATATTTTGATGATAAGTATGAAGGCAATTACCCGCATCCGCTCTTGAAAATAAAATGAATACACTCCCTACATTCTTACTTTTGCGTAGGTAAAATGTGTGCCTACCCCCATTTCAAAATGAGTACCTTTAATTCAAGCTACATTTTTTTTACTTTTTGGATTGTGTCAAATTCACAAGAATCAACTCGCGATGACATGCAAAACCATAAACAAATAGAAAAGTAACCCTTTCCCGTTTTTTCAACCCCTTCATAGGAAACTTTTCATTGTCTAGATAAATTCTGCTTGAATTGTGATTTTTCATTCGTTTAATATTCACCTGAGATTTTCCTCTTGGAAATCCAAACGTGATGACTTTTTCCTTCATGTTTATATTTTCTATTGTGATGCTAATATGTATTTACGCTAGAAAGTTTAAGCTTAAGGGTTGCATCAAAAGTAGACTTCCTCTTTATTTTGTTGATTTCCTCTTTTCCATATAAAAAATGAGCGTAGTCATTGCCTAGTTTTACTCTAATAAAATGAGCATGAGTTGATGTAGTTGATGGTCTTGGTAGGTCCGATTGAGATTAATGATTGTAAGTTCACAACTCATTCAGTTTGTCAGTTAGCTTGTCTTCTTGAAAATGAGTTAGGATATGCGCGTTCCACAAATTCCTTAAGGTTTTATTGAAGTGAAGCATGAAAACTCTTGGAAAAAAAGACTTTGTAAAATGAAATTCTCTAGCTACATATTTCACTTGAATTACACTTCTCCATTTGGGATTTTTTTTTCAAAAATTTTTGCGATACTGATACCATGATATCTACTGTAGTTTCAATAAATCTCTGAGGAGTAAAGTATGTCTGAGTGTGCTCATGTCACCTATTTCATGGAATCACCCATCCTGAAAAAATCCACTATTGGCAGTGTTCTCTATACTCTTTCTCATTGCCGCATCACGAATTCTCCGAGCGTTTACAAAGGAACGGTAATAAATCAAGGGGTCACATAAAAACACCAATAATTTATGGATTAGCTTGGTGTCTCCTTTTTAGCATTCACTTGCTTGATTACAGAGCCTCTCTAGAATATTGAAAACTCTAGTAGGTCCGCATAAAAAGGTGAGCCTGGAACGTAAAGAAAAATCTTTCCAGCTTAAAGAAAGGGTTAAAATCTTAGACCAACTACCTCCAACCTCCCACCGTTATATGAGTTTTTCCAGATAATAAAAGTCACTTTACATTATCATTATCAAGATTCAAAAGTTTCTGTGTGAGCACCTGCTTATGCTCTAACGTCCGGTTTATCTTCCAGTATCTACATACGGTTTTATGTTTGACGAGTAAACATGATTAGCGCTTTTTATTCACAAATTATCGTTTATTAACAGGCTTAAAGCTGCTCCTTAGATTCAAGTTCATGACCAAAATTGATGAATGGTAAAAAAAATTGCTTTTGATATTGACGATATTTTTTTTCTTTTCATTTTCAATGGCTCAGGAGGGTGCCCAGAAATTATGCAATGCAATTCACTGCAGCAGTTAAACTCTGAAAGAAAACAAAAATTCATCATAAGATAATTGCTACTCATCATTTATTGACATGATTTCCTCCACAAAAAGAAGAAGAGCAAATGCAGCGTGCTTTCCTTTCATAAATTTTATCTTTTTTCTCTCGCATCGCAGCCCCAAACTCAACATGTAAGTTCATTTACGCGTAAAATGCAAGTGGCGTATTTTATGCCAAAAAAAGAAGAGCTTCTTCTTAAGAATGTAAAGGGTTGGATGAGTGCTGCTCCTCTTCAAATATTCTCACGTCTTGTTTTTTGTGGTGAGGATACACTGTCGTCGCTTGATTGGATTATTGTGCACAAAGTGAATCAGTGAGAAGGCGGACGACGCTGCGCTAGCCCCTCTTACGCTGGGAAAATACTGGTTCTAAGCGCCGCCTATTTCGAAAAAAACCCTAAGGAGCTTAATTCCTTCTTTAATGTGACTTACTCATTTTTCCTTATTTTTGCTGCAAAAAAATCCTCTTTCTTCTCTGCGGTATTTCCCTACAAGATTAACAAGATGACAGACAAGACAAGACAAGAAAAGGAAAACTTACTACTTGATTACCCGTGTTTTCCCTGATTAGATAGTTTTTCATCCCTCTTTTCCTTAAATTAAGGGGTATTAAATTGCGGGGGTGGATGGAACAGACGATAATTTGGTAATAAAAAAAGCAGCTGCTACTGTCTCTTTTAAGCCGTCAACAATGAAACATGAAAAATTTATGTTGTCTTCAACGTTTCTGGTTTACCTTACGTTTTTTCAAAGATTTGGATATATAGCACGTGCCCAAGTCAAAATCTGCATACTCTTCATTGTTTTATTTTGGGTTTTGGGAAGAAGGAAGAATAATTTTTTTAGGATGATGTAAAGATTTTTCCTTCTTTATTCATTTATTGTTATTTATTTCTATCTGCATCATTTTCTTTTCTTCCAAATTTTCATACGGGGTAATTTTTTTCTCTCCTCGTGGAATCAAGGTAAAGTGCGAGCAGGTGCACATGGATTCATGAAACTGGTCTTTCTTTAGAGTCTTTGAGTCTTTAGAGTCTTGCTTGAATAAAGGAAAACCACTATAAAGTTTAAAAGGAAGGATAATGGATAATGAAAGCCTAAAAATGAAGAGAATAAAAAGGACTATATTACATTTTTTCTCTAGACTACACTCCATCATCATCATCTTATTCTTAAGCCATTTAGCCTACCTTGCATGATCATCAAGAATAAAAAATAGAATGAAAAACTGGTTGTAGAGAAAAAAAAACAAGTTGATTTTGATTCTTTAGTGGAAGCTATATAACTCAAGTGGCTTCTTAAGGAAGAAGAAGATGAAAAACACCTGCTCTTTTTTCATCATGACATGAAATAAAGATGAGAGAGTAGAGTATGATGAACAAAGATGATCACTATTATCAACTCCTTCTTATTTTTTTGGTACGCGTCTCTTTTTCTCGTTTTTAGACGTAGTTTCTCCATTAAAAAAATGGCTTGATGTGGATCTTGTTTTGCCACATAAACTCTCCTCTTGTGTATGTTTCCTTGTGGCAAGTGATCATCATTATACTTAACGTAGGTAAAAAAAAGGCAATTTCTTGAAAAGATGTTTTATCACTGAAAAAAATGTATTTTTTTGGCTTGACGTGAAGAAGGAAACCTGAAACTTTAAAAGGATTAGGACAGGTGAGCAGGTGTTTTCTTCTTTGATCGCGTGTCCTTCATTTATCACATCATTTTTTTTCTCCTCCCACTCCACACAACCGCTAGTGCTCCTAAAGTTATCAACGTATAGTGTTTTGATGCCACCCCCGCATAAAGAAAAGAATTAAGGAAAATCTCTTTCAGAAAATATAATAGATCACGCGAACGAGTACAATGTGACTTTAAAAGTAATGAATTGTTTGGGAAGAAAGCATCAGTCAAGTAGGGTACAATGCTCTGGTCAAAAATATATCATTTTAGTTATTTTAAACTCATTCATTAATAAAATAGACAGAGATTTATTCCAAACAATGAGCGAGAGAGTTAAGCAATTGTAGAGAGTAGCTAAGTCAAATTGTCAGTGTTTTTTTTCTGGTGGGGACAAGGACCTCAAGCTCTTCAGAGGGACTAATAATCTCTTACCCTGTCATTCATAAATCATGCGAATTTATAGCTATTTTTGCTCATATTTCTCTCGCGTGCCATTATTTGGCAAAATTTTATTTAATATTTATTCATTTAGTTTCTTTATACAAGCTTGGGGTTGGAGGGTTGGACCGCGTAGGTCCCAGTTAACTTTTTGGCTTTGACCTTATATTCCAAGTGTATAAACTGGTATAGCAACGAACTTTATCATCGCAGATAGACCACTATCCCTTTTTTATAACCAAATGCACTCGTTCACACGCACGTAAATTCCTACAATCGATTTCATACTTATTAGCAAACTGTTATTGACTAATCTTATCTCGATATACCGCTGAAGGCCTAGTGATAGGAGTGATCGTAATTGGATATTGTAACCTCAATGAATGTACAAAAGCCTAATTTCAGTATGACTTATTAAGAGTTTAGATCATGCTCAAGTGATTGCATTTAGTTTTTAGAGTCTGTCTTGTCTTTTCGTGATTAGTAATTTATGACTACTGATTAGCATCATCGTTATCCGTGACCCTTGTGTAGAAATGACCTCGTTTGCTTGTACTTGCGTTCTTTCTTGAAGTAATTGTTTTTGTTTTTTAAGGACCACCTCAAACGTAAAAATGGTCATTTTTTATAAAAAAGATAACAATTTTTTTTTCTACTTTGGGATAATAAAAGTGTGCTCAACAAACTATGACCACGCAATTTTCTTGCGAGATCGCGAGTCGAGTGGCCTTTTCTTGTGCAACTTTCTTTCTTACGCGTAGGGACGGTATTAAACATACAAAGGGCTAAAAAAATATGATTTGTACGAGACCCTCCAACTCCCAAAGTATTAGATTGAGTCATGAGCTCGCACGAAACGACGCAACTGAATCTAGAGAAAAACAACAATTAACTTAAATGACTAATTATTGCCATTTATTATAATTATTGTTGTTTCTTCAGGTGGTGGCAGCACAGTTATTGGTCACTACCAGAATATAAAAAACGGCTCAAATTGAGAAATAATGCATTTTTTTATTACTTCAAACAAGCAAATACTCTAGGGTGGAGTGACGCAAGCATAAATACATTTGTCTTATCTAAAAAAATTATCAAGAACTCCGACACCACTCCGATTTAACCTTAAAGGTACTAGCTCTTACTTCGCGTGTAAATTAGTATTCACTAAACGTTTCAAAAAATACAACGAATGCGTATAAAAATAAAACTGAATTTTATTACTCCCGTTTTAAAATTTTCATTTGTAAAGTGTACCGCGCGCGTTACGTTTTGCGTTCTGTCAGCCAAGTCAAAGGGTACAAGGTACATTCTCGCGGAGAAAAAGTTAATGTTCTGAAGTAGAAAAAAAAACGGAATTGGATATTTTCACTACCTAAACATTTCAAAAAATAAATGATAGTATTTGAAAAGTATTTACTTGAATGAATTTCTCAGCTTAATGAACACTCTTGAAAAAAAAATTAACAAGGTAAAAGCATAAAAACAGGATTTTTTAATTACTTCTGTTTTTATTTATGAGGACGCCTAGTTCGGATTTTTATTTTCTTTGTGAATAAATAATGAATGATGAGCAATAAAACAGGTAAAAGGTAGATATTAATGATGCTTTTGGGCTTTGAAATCCCTGAAGGATAATCCACTTAGAAAAAATAGTCTATCGAATATAAAATTCTGTTTTTAGGTAGCAGGTAGCCCTTCATAATTACATTTGATGAATCACGCAGAGTCAGAGATGAAATGTGAAGTCATGTAAAAGTAAACATGATGAATACAATCTCGTACTTTACTCTACGACTTAAACTACTGTTGTGAAATAATTAACTACTTTAGAGCCTTGCTCAATCACTATTTGAACATTGTTTTTCTTGTTGTTTAATGTCCGGTTTAGAGACCATATTTTACTGTAGATGTGTTTACGTTTTGTACAGTATATTTCTCTGTTTATTTTTGTGGCGTGAGCCGTGAACCGATAAGTATTCTTTTGAGATCTCATCCCAAGACAGAATCAAATTTATCCTTTCAACTTTACCCTTAAACGTTCGCTCTCATCACGAGAGATTGTAACGCAAGGAACAGTAACAGTGTGTGTAAGTAACAGCATGAGTTTTCCCTCCAAAACTATGAACAATGAAAACCAATCATGTTCATTGTTTATTAGCTTCTTTTCATATAGTTTTTGTTTAGATTATTGCAACAATTGTAATCATCTCGTGGTATCATTTTTTTTAGAAAAACATTTTTTTATTGTTTAACTTTAACCAAAAAGAATATACGTTTTTACGATTGTTTCTCTTTCGAGTCTACTGACTCCAAGCTATGTTACAGGTTTAATTAATTGGCCAAAGAATAAAATCTCACTGTCAGATTCTATTCTAGAACTCTAGAGATAATTACAGAGGTGAAAAAAGGAACAAGTTAAAAATAGCAACAGATATGCAATTGTTTCGTTACGCGACCTCAAAAAAACAGAATATAAACATTGCTCATAGGCATACTTGGTACTAGGCTTGTTTGCAAATCAACGTAATCCATTTTTAAAAGGGTTGCCTTTAATTACCATTGTTGCCTAACAATACACCCTCAAAGTTAATGTGAAATGATTATATTAAAACATTATATGTTATACAGATGGACACAATAAAGGTTTGGTGGTTCTTGGTGCTAGATGGTGGACACTTAAGAATAGACCATAGTAATCATCATCACACATCAGAATAATTATCTACTTTTTTGCAATAAAAACGCACAAAAACAATGTTTAACAAGAGTATACACAGAGTCTCGATATACATAAGCTAGTCGAGTTATAATGGTTTATATGAAGGAAGATGGAGTACATTGACATTGAGGTCAAAATGTTTTTGAAAGATTGGTTGAGTGAGCAAAGCAACTTCTTTTTTGAGATCGTAAGAAAGAAATGAAATCTCACGCAAAATATATTTTTGCCCATTCCCAGTTATATTTATCTCACTGCATCATCATCTCTCCTACAGTATGCCTATATACGTAAGGGTTTACTTTTTAGGCAGCTTTACTATTCAGTGGGCACTGACCATATCGAGAAGGAGAAAAAAAAATTGTAGATTATTAACGTTTTTTTTATTCTTCGTAGTTAACTTCGAGTTTTAGTACCATCCGAGAGTTGTGGTCAATATTTAGACTTGAAATTGGCCTAAAGCTCAGGGTGGCTCCTCACACAAATGATCAATTTATTTTTTTTCAAGGCACACGCACGTATATCCATATATTGCCACCTAGTACTAGTCCGTACTTCGTATACAAGAAATTGATCGCTTGGTCAGTCGCCTGTGTAGTCCTATATTAAAGTAAATCTTCAATATTAGTTCTTTTATGAAAAAAATAAATGTTTCATTTTCTTTAGGATGCGGAGGAGGAAAAAAAATCTTGAAAAAAGGATGGGGATCATTGTAATTTTTTTTTCGCTTTTATGTACTTCCTCCTCCACCTCTTGAGTTTAGTCCGAAAATTATTTTATGACGTGTGCCCATACGTCTCGGAGAAACAGGCATTTTTACAAAATTAATTTACTTTTTATAAAAAATGAAAGAGGCAAATGGCTTCACGTAAGAAATTGCTAGGTTGCAATTTTTTTCTGAAAATAAAACGATGGTCAGAAACATTTGAAACTTTTAATGGAGTTATGGTTACCTATCATAATTCAAAATCATTATATTACATCGTAAAATGGATTATTGTACAAAGTGATTGCAAATAAAAAAACACTTTTTCGTATAGTCTCCCGAGGACATTAACTTTGCCAAAAAATTGTTGCAATAAAGATCTATATAGCTTTATTTTTTATTCGGAACATCAAGTTTCATTTTTTTCCTGTAATTATTGCGCAGGTTTTTTTTTGAGCCCGATCCGCTACGATAATGATAGAGTAATTTGTTGGAAATGTTTTGCAAAAAACGATGAAATAATGATCGAATGAGTTTCTGATGCAGTTTTAAGTAATTACTGGGAGAGTATGGACGCTGCACTCTTTTCGGTTCGTAATCAGGATTAATAGGAAGAGCAGGAACGGATGAAAGTAACATTTAATTGTTGACTATTTATTACCATGTGCTTGACGTCGTATGTCTTGTAAAGAAGTGCTTGATAGGATAAAGTTAGTCATGATTAATTAACTACGGGTAGATGGAATTTTGGGTTTCAGCTTGAGGTTAGAATAATCTAAAACTTTACTAAAAACAGCATTGCTTATGCACCTATGATAAGAGACTGACTCCGAATTGCTGTTAAATTTTCAAGGTGACGTAGAATTATATATACTTTTTAATAGTTTCAACTAAAAATGGCGTTGCATATACTTGGGGCGAGGTGAAATTATTAGCAAATCGTTTATAGAATTTATTAAATTTAGAGGTACGTTTATCAATCAAGCATTGTTTAAGAATGAAAATTCTACTCCGGAAGTTTAAACCATGTACT
>JAANSQ010000658.1:0-20434 GCA_036850885.1 Lepidocyrtinus dapeste | reverse complement strand
AATAAAATGATGAAATAAGTAAACTGGGTCATGAATCTAATATTTCAATACGATATAATATTTAGCACAGATTAATTTTGAAATCTATCATATCTTACAAAGGAACAGGAGCAAAGACATGAAACTTTCTAACAATTTTTAAGTCGTACAAAAATCTGCAAAGCTGAAAGCTTCTTATCTAGTGGAATCATCAGAAAGGTAAGCGCCAGTCCAAAGTCAACATCTTGGTTATCAATGTCCCCCGAATAGTTATTTTAAATGGGATAATTTTCCATGGCATTTTACTGGATCGTAGGTTATCCTTAAAATTCATTCAGGAAATTATTTCCCAATCCATATTATTTTAAACCGATTTTCTACGAGTCGATAAAAATTTTATTATTTACAAAAAGTAAAAAAACAGTAAAAAACAACATATTATTATTTCGCATATGAACATAAACAATTATTGCTCGTGCTCCGATCTCATTCCATTGTATTTTTTATATTGTTATTACTCTTATTTGTTATATATTATGCAGCATTATTAAACATAATCACTCTCCATTATTTCTGCAGGAGGAAATCATTTTCGTCCGTATACTCGCAGTTTTATATAAGAGCAAATATAATGTACCAGTTGTATAGAAATCATTATTTTTTGAATATAGTGAAACAACTCGAGGTAATATATAGGTAATATATATTTTTTGGTTCTAATTGCGTATACTCAGCAGAGAAGAACCTAACTCAGTCGACCACATTTATTACCCTCGTCCTTCATTTTTTTTTCTGTATGAAAATTCTTCCCTCTTGTTGTCGAGACATCGTCATTGTTGTCGACATCCATATAAAATTGCTCGTTGCTACCAGTAGGCTCATGGTCTAAGGTTTCCGGTCACCGGTTGTCCATGCTCATTATATTATGCAAAATGGAACCCTAAAGGGTTTTTTTTGGATGAATTCTCTTTAAACCAAATAGTTTGAAAGTTAAAAAACCACCAAGCTGAGTATTTAATTTTTTGAATTGGACATGGAGACATTTAAAATGTTTAATTAAATAAAAGTAATAGAAATTTCAGAATTTATCATGATTAACTTCTAGTGACGCCAACTATCCTACGCTCTGATATTAACCTTAATAACTTTCGCTCACATTAATTTTGTTATTTCAGCTCAGCGGGAAGCTTACATTTGTTACTTTGTAACAATTTATTATCATTATTATTACGTTTCAAATTGTTATTGTTACGTTGCGGAATGTCTGTCGACTCATAGCTCCGTTGACGATGTATATTTTTTTACATAAAATAAAACAAAGATTTGAGTTTGGCTACTCGAGAAATGATTCAGAAAACACATTTTTCTACTGCGGACGTCATTCATGTATTAATGATACGAATAAAATATTTCGTTCAAAATATCCTTCATGTTGCTACAAAAAGTTTCAGATTGTTACGTATAAAATTATGAGCAAGCTTTCGGCTTCTGTGTGGAAGATACCAAGTAATCATAGGAAAGTACATGTTGTACCCAAAAAAAATATATGAACATAATATAAATTGATGCAGAAAGAAGGGTAATTATTTATTATCATTATTATTGTGGGGATTTTTTTTAGTATGAAAATAAAATATTTTCGCAGAATGAAAATTGGTTGTTTTCAGCAGAAACCATTATTTTATTTTATTTTTATTTCCACATGAAACCTTACATTTAGTTCGTTGGTTACGACATAGTTTACCATCGAATTACTCTGATGACCAGACCACAATGCAAAGAAATTATTTGAATGAGGTGAAAAACGGAAATTCACGGAAAAGACAGTCTGTATTCCTGCTTGTTTGTAAATATTTTACCCGTTTATACGCATTATTGATGTTTATGAAACAAAACACCAAAATAAATATTGAATTTGGCGAAATAATTACTGAAAGTATAAAAGAATGCAATGTCTGAATTAAATAACCCCGAGGTTAGTGTAAACTTTAGCCAAATTCAGTAATCTCACAATGTCCCAAAAAAGGAAACTGGCCAAACGACAGAAAGATCGAATTTGTAAACTGGACAGAAAACGGTTACTAATGGGATTCTATATGTATCATTACAAACCCCATAATTCCAGAAATTTGTGCGCTGACCTTGTAAATAATCATGCTCATTATTTTATAAATAACAATTTTAATCAAACAAATTACGGCCGGAGTTTATGTAGGAGTTTCTACCCGTAAGCTACCCAAGTTAAAACGTTCATTCAGACTCACTTATAATTTCATGAGTTTACGAAAGAATTACGTAATACACCAAATTATTCATTTATGTTAAGAATCATAAAGTATTAGTTTGACGAAAGGTTATTTTAGTTGATTTCATTTTTAAAATTAGCAACGAGAGTTACACAGGGTATCATTGGAAATTAGTATAGTATTCAATTTATGAATGGGCAACTTCCAGTCAAACCAAACAGAAAAAAGAGAAAGATGACAGCGAGTGCCACAAATACACGAATTCCAATCAAATCACATTTCAAGGCCAAAATAAAGTTTTACCAGTACATTTGTTTTTAATTTAGTTAAATATTTGTGTTTCCTTTTGCCTTGGAATTTTTAGTGCAAACCACTAATCGAAAATTTGATCTCAATACAGTTTCATACATAAATGTTAATATTTTTGAAGAATTATAACGTTTTTGACGCAGCGTAATTAGCTGTCCTGGCGGCGCCCATTATATTAAGTATAAAGTATATACATGGCAATAAAAGACTGCCATGTTTATTTTTTAAAATGTCTGCATCGTCCATCCACAGCTTGGATGGGTTTTTCGGAGAAAACATTATAAAAAAGTAGCATTTTGCATGACTCGACTAATTAGCATTCTCACTTTATTATACCTTCGCACCATACCGACTTTAAGGGTGGAAATAAAATGGAGAGTATATTGCCCAGTTTTATATTTTTGTTGGTAGTTTCGCTACTTGGTACAATTCACTGGTACAAATTACTCGGAATGGAATCATGAAACGGGAGGAAAGCGCCTAGAATAGAAAAGAGAAGTTCTCTGAATGTTTGCATTATATTCATTATTATTATTATTATCATTATTAATATGGCAGGAAACGGCAGCATTCTCTATTTTTCCTGGTGTAAAAGGTTACTCCAAGATTGGAAAGTACAAGATGAAAGGGAGACCTGCACAAAATTTTAGTGTGGTGATGGAAAACGTTAAAGTTTCTAGAGGGAAAAGCATATATCCGTAAAAAGTGTAAAAGTAGAGGACGACCTGTTCATTGCCACTGCATTAGTTCATTTTCTTTGCCTATTATGTAGACTTGTGTAGATTGAATTGAAGTTTTTAGTTGTTGTTTTGTACGATGATGTTGTTCAGGAGGGATGGAGAAGGGGGAAGTGGATGCCGAATGCAGAAAAAGTCTGAGCTGTATGCTACGCTACATGATATTATTCTCTCGGACCCAAACCATATAATAATATTTAATTGGCTGTAATAAAAATAAATGGGATTCCCTAATGCTGATATTCATGAAGGCTGGAGCTCTTCTAATACAAAAAATATATGAGCAAAGTCAAGCACATAATATTCTATAAGGATAGACCACGCGGTGAACACTGAAGACGAGCTGAGTACACATCTTCTCCTAAAAACTCCAACGATCATGATATGGTTGTGTGGCGTTTGGCGTGCTAGAGTGAAATACTCTTTCCCTAGATATTATATTATGATGATGTTTCATTTAACTGTTTTCTCTACATCGAAATGGCTAAAACACATATTACGTCTAACGAATATAATATCACAAGTAATGTGTGCTATTGAATATGTAACTGAAGGTATTTATAAAAAATATTTATTATATAACCCTATAGAGGAAAGTCCCCATTAAGGCTTCTTTCACAAATAGTTGGTTAACGAGCATGTAAGGAAAAATATCTTGAAGAATGTAGTTGATTTTCCTAAAAGATGAAGACAAGACGAGACGAGCTTTTCTCGGAGATGGAGCAGGGAGAGGTGATATGGGAACGGCAAAGGTTGATGATCATGACATGACAGTTGCGGTGATCAGGATGATGATGATATGATATTCTTACTGATGATGATGAGCATTTCATTTTTTGAATTATATTCTATGGTAGCATGAAAGTAGAAAGAGTGTAAGGAATTGGAACGGTAAGGCGATCACACCCTAACCGCATAATTTTCTTTGAGTTCTAGCAGATCATCATGATTTTGAGTAATGAGTGACGTTCATTTTAATTAAAATTCTAATTTTAGATTAGACTTTTATGAATTTTGACAAGAAGCGCTAAAGGTTCCCTTAGGAAGGCCAACAGTTGTTGAAGAAATTTGGTGAATTATTGGGCAACGTAGACAAAGCGACAGAATGTTTTGGAACGATTTATGTTGAATTTATTTGTAATTGTTTAGACTGTTTTTATTACGGCAAAACTACGCTTAAAATTTTTAATACGTACATACATTGTTTAGGTAGGGACAGGTAAAAAATTCATGTACACCATTGTTGTTTGCTGATTATCAATTTCGCCTGAATACAGATGTTATACATTATACTAATCAATTTTCTTTGTTGCATATAATCTAGTTGGACTATCATCTTACATCTTATCAATTGGTAATCTATAAATGAATGCGTCCTCAATCTAATTAAGTAGTAACTATAACCTGCCAAACCCAAGTAAAATCGATTAACCTTAGAAAAATGGCGTTACAAATGTAAATAATTTAGATATTTGAGTTTACGAAATGAGTACATCATTTTCCAAATAAGCTAGTACGCATAATAAATTTCAACTGGAATTAGTCAATTTGCACCATTTCTTCCTTCTGGAATGTTTCACCGGTATATTATCTTACAAATCTTACTTATCTTTATCAGTCTCTTGGTCGTCTTTCTTTGATTTAGTCGGGGAAGCCTGCTTCTTCTGGTTTCCATTATTAGACACACATTTTGAGTCGGTTTTATTTGGCATTCGGAAATACAGTGCGGAACCAATCACAATGGTGTTTAGGACAAGTCCTATTACGTAATTGATCAACAGTGGGACGTCTTTAGTTAGCAGGAGGTTTGTAGTTATTCGTGCTGCAAAAAAAAATAATTCATATATATATAATAATTAGAGATCGTCTTTGTCTAATTTGAGATACTGATCAAGCTCGGGTAACTGACTGATTGATTGTGATTACTTACAGACACAGGTGTACGCAGCAATACACCATGTTGTGACAGATACCGTTTCCGAATTTTTCGATTCCCAGATTGCCCTCAATTGCAAAATTTTACTGGACGCTGCACACGGTGTGGAAAATTTCTAAATGGAAAATATTACAAAAATTTGTCAATCATTTAGATCTGTTTTCATCCCAAGTTTTGAATATCAAAGGTGACAATTTACGTACGATTAAAAATGGAAGTGTATTGGGATGTGGAATTCCTTGAGTGAAGCCATAGAATAAAGCAATGTACAGCCCCACGAGACCAAGTTTTAAGGTATCTAAAGCTCCCACGAAATGGAGGATGACCAAGAGCAAAAATATGTCTTGGACCACTAAGAACACATATTCCATGAAGGACGCTAGGGGATAACCTTGTACTACGTTATATCCTAAAACGATTGTGTACCTGTTAAAAAGATAAACCACGATAAAAATAATGAATGAGATTCCAAAAATTCGACAGCTTTAATATGGCATGCAAGGTCAACGTCTTGTACAATTTTAAATTTTCTTACCCAAGTAATTCCACCATAACACTTTGTAAACTTAAGCCTTTCACGCTTCCGGAAGAAACTATGGCTTTAATTTGAGGCAGTTTGCAAATCATGCAAAGTGAGATGGTACTAACATTGCAAAAAGTTATTACAGAATGCCAAAACGGATCAATGGAGGTGGAGGTAGACATTGTTAAAATTAATTTTCAATTCCTTTGAACTGTAATAAGTTTATATCAGCAATTTAATTGCAAACTCAAATGTGGTACTTGTGCTATGTTCAACAGGTCACAGAAATTAGAAACATGTAAAGTTATTTTTCCAGCTAGAAGCACGATACACATCCATGTAGAAGAGTATTTAATACTAACATTACTTAAATTCACAGATTTAATGGATGGTGAAGACTAAAAAGATGCCAAGTTGGATATCCTTTCATTTTTTACATGTGGTACGACGTGTTTACTCAAATGGTCATATTAGAAAGGATTAATGACATTTTGTACAAGTGGCTTTTAGATGATGAACACCGATATCGTGTGCCGGTAAAGCGGCAGGCAGGTGATTGAAAACTGATAAGTAATAAATCCAATGTTCTGAGTTTAACTTGCCCGTGAATTTACCATGATTTGATATGAAGAAAACGTATGAAAATATTAAACATTAACTTTGCGAAATTGAATTGCCTATAAGAAGCTGTAACTTAAAACTTGTAAGTTGATGACGAGTTGGGGTTAATCTTGACACACATGACCACATAATAATTGCAAGTATTCAGAAGTGAAATGCATATTGGCCGTATGGAGGAAAAAAAGAGCGGCTTTCTGGGAATGCATTAGGGAACAGCTAGCAAGCGTATTGTTGGTGTGGGCTGGGTATCGATCTTAACTTTGACAAAAGGAAAATGTTTTCGTATAAATTTATAAATACCAAAAGCATGTGTTTCACCTTTTGAAAGGAAATGTAAATGATTACAGTTTAAGTAAATTCAGGAAGTCTCTCATGATTACCTTTTAGAAGTTTTGGTATAGCTATGCTAAATCAAAGGAGCTGACCTGAAGTGATGAGTCGATAAATAATATTATTAATGTAGGAACTAGGAAGTGGGAGGCAACGAAGAGAGAAAAAAGACTTGGTATCACTCCTGAAAAATACTTGAGGTAAGCTAAATTTTGGAAATCATAAAAATTAATCTATTTTTCATCTTTTGTGTGAACTGATTGTTAGTCCTTATAAATTAACTTTTATCATTACCTTTGCTGAATGGTTCTCCAGAAAAACCTGAAATGGCTACACAGCTCCACTGTCGAACTTGTCGGGTAACGTCCAAGACGAAAGCAGATTGGTTGTTTCACATGATCAATCCCTGGCACAATCTTAATGTTCGTCAAAATTTTCAGCCTTGGCTAACTGAAATGAGATTGAGGGGAGATGTTATGGTGATTAGTGGGCTTGAAGACATTGATAATTCCATGCTTCTGGAGTTTTTCGCGGAGCACTTACGCAGCTTTTCGAACATTGTGTTTTTCAAACCTCAGGCTTCTATTTGCCTAATTGTTTGCGACCGAAGGTAAATAATTTAGTAAAAACTTGTTTCTTTTTCAAGAAATTAAATTGGAAGTAAGTATTTGTATCAATGCGTTTGTTGCTGGTTTCAGGGAGTTTAATCAGTTTATGTCAAAACCACTTCCAGAGTTTTTCCAGGACCTTAAGTATAAGGAATACGATAGTATTAGTTCTAACGAATGTAATATCATAGTAATGATCACAGTTTTAAATTTTCAATTTATTAGAATCTAAGCAACCTATTATATTTACAGGGTCTTTGTTCTTCTCGGAAAAACCACCAAAACCGAAACCTGCAGAGGTGTCAAAAGATAAGTCGAGTTCTACAACTACTTCCACAGTTAATAATAATTCAAAGAGGAGACGAAGCTTAAGTGACGAGGAGGAAAGAGGATGTGCAAAGCCGGAAAAGTCGAAGAGGCCATATTTTGACCAGTTTTCCCGACGACCTGTGGAACCGTCTTCATCAACGTCAGCATCGTCGTCTTATTACACGTCTCCTCAACCAGTCAACTATCATCCGCCACCTACACCGGCTCCACCCGTGGAGGAAGACGACGATGAAGATGAATGGGGTATTTCGCAAACTCCTGGTACGGCAAGCATTTCTCATTTACATGCTGTTCCTTGGTCAGCGCCTGCGCCAGAGAGAGCCACACAACTTACACCTCGCGAAGAGCCTCCAAGATTTACTCTAAAAGATGATTTGGAGGACGACCTGAAACACATTTACTATTCTGTTATGCTTCCAGAAGATGTAAGAGATAAGCGTAAGAGATTCCTTTCATTTCTCAAAGACTATTTGAGGAACACAAGGTTTCCACTCTGTGAACTTGTACCTGTTGGAAATGATTTTCTGGACTTTAAAACGGAAAGCGACTGGTTCGTAGTGTTTGTCGATAGTAAAGGTAACTTAAAATGTTCCTCGAAGCCAGTTAAAAATATTAAAAAAACAGTATCTATAAGGTACATATGTCTTGTTCCAGGTTTAATTAATCCTCTACCGTTGGGTCCCGCTGGAGTCGTTTCCGAGCAGCAAACCGACATGGATAAGGTTCGTTCACCCCTGTTCCAAGCCCTCAAAGTGTTAGAAACTCAAGGCCAATTGACCGATATAAAGTGCGATGGCGCGGATAAACTCAAATTCTTTTACAAAGACGAGTCACTCAAAATCCACCTACTATTCCGCCCATTTAAGCAAGCCCAGACGGCTAGGTTATGCAAGCAATTATTTTACATGAGCGAGGAAGCCTCCTACTTACTCATCTTGGTGAACTACTGGGCCTCGCAGTATTCTGGATTTCATGCCCGAGGCTCAACCAATCCATACATTTTCGCTTGGCTTATCAATTTCTTCCTCATGCTCAAAGGTTCCCTCCCTCCCGTGGCTAAACTGCAGGAACAGTGTAATTACGAAATTAAAGATGGGGATATGAACGTGGCGTTTTCCTACGACGAAAATAGATTCTCTAAGGCAGTCGAAATGTCCATTTTACGAAAGGGTCAGTCTGAATCAATTGTTATGTCTTTGTTGGAATGGTTCATCTTCATGGATGACATGTTCAGCGACGTCATGGCAAAAGGTACTAACGGAAGGCATAGTCTCTTTTGCCCTCGCTATGGAGAACTAATTGACAAGCGAAAGTTCAAGATTTGTCAAGAACACTTTCAACCCAAGAAAAAAAGTTTATCTTCAGACCAAAAGAAAGTGAGGAAACTGTGGAAGGAAGACTTGATCCGTATTGGCTTCGATGAATCAACCTGGAGTATTTTGAGAAACTTAAAAATGCCAGATACACTGGCAATCCAACATCCCCTCTACATTGGGGAGAATATTGGACTCGTTTTTGATGGCCCGTTCTCAAAATATTTTTTTAAAGTTGTAAAACAAACGAGACAGAAATTGGAGAAGATTGTTTCTCAACGTGATGGCCATCGCAGCATAATCACCGCACTCAAACCAAATCCCCGCTAGATTAATTCTAAAAATTATAATGAAATTTTGCACCTGAAAATTACGTTGCAGATTGTAATTGTTTGGTCGTGTTGACCTCAAAGTCGTTTAAAGTTATAAGGTACAGAAATATTTAACGGAGTAGTTTCCGTTGGTCTCATTAATAAACTTTAAGGTCAGATTTTGTTACGAATGAACTGGCATTTTCACATTTTATTCATTCCCTCGTCGAAATCATAAAAGACACATTCTCATCTTGACGTAAATTTTAGAAATCGATACATGATACACATTTAATTACAATGATAGTTTAAAATTATTTTTCTGGCTGAAATTTCAACGCAATTTGTAGTTTAGATGGGCATCCGTATCAATTTCAAATATCAATCATTTCATTTATCATTNATTTTAATTAACTTTAGTTTTTAGAATCTAGTTTAAATCTAAGGTTGGCGAAGTACAAAAACGAAAACCATTGCCTACAGTATAACGTGATACGAAGAAGGGAAAAACATGTAGTAAATTCGTAGTATTCACAATATGTTTCAATTTTAAACCTTCGCGCGTATTCATGCTTTGTGTATATAATCTATGTGTAGAATTTCATTTGCTTTTCTCAAAACGTGTGTGCCTTTGTGACTAATTTCCTTTTGGTATTTGGTAAACTTGTTTAACCATTACAATGTAAATTACATTAGAGACTGGATATTTACACGATATTGGAAGAAACGATATTATAGCGTAGCGGGAGACGCAGACAATATGTTTTGTAAAGTGTGCATTTAACAAACGATAAGCCTTACATAGTTATCTTAGATGGTATCATATCGAAAGTATATGGGGTAAACTGTACAAGGTTTTATAAACGACAATAAATATTACATTAGGTATATTAATTAATTTTTAGGTAGCTGTAAATATATTTTCTTACGGTTTTAGGTAATTTAAAATGGAGGTAATAATGAAACTGGTAATCATCATAATATTTTTGGTAGGACTTGAAGGTATAAGAGTTTAAAACTTTATAATGAGAACCGCACATTGGTTTTATGCATTGGGTTAAGGGTTACATTAAATTAAGAATGACTAATTTTATTCTTAACCTCCCGATAAGGTATCTCTGAGGTCACAGGGAAGTCGTCAAAGAAATGCTTGAGAAATTCAAAAGTCGGTCTACGATCTGGGTCAGTGTCCCAACAACGGAGCATCATACCATAAACAGGATCTGAGACGAAACCTGTGGCAGGTTGTGGCATTCGATAACCTTTGCTCACTTGGTCCATCACTTCGCGATTATTCATTCCTGGAAGAGAAAGTTAAATATTGTAAAATAATCTACTGATGAAGTTTTCATTATTTCAATGTGATGGTAAATTACCTGGATAAGGCACTTGTCCAAAAGTAAATAGCTCCATTAGAAGGATTCCATAGCTCCATACGTCGGACTTTACGGAGAATCTTCCGTAGAGGATTGCTTCCGGTGCGGTCCATTTCACAGGAAACCTTGAGCCTTGCCTAAGAATTTAATTAAATATTTAATGCAAGATCAACAAAGATTGAGTATGGTCGGGGATAAACTTCGAATTAGATTATTTACCTTGGACAGTACTCATCATCCTGAACGATAACACGAGCCAAGCCAAAGTCGCATATTTTTGCAATATTATTATCTCCTACTAAGACATTCCTCGCGGCGAGATCCCTATGAACCAATTGTTTTTCTTCGAGGTATGCCATACCACTAGCGATCTACAAAAGATTTTTCAAATTCATATCACCCCATTCCAAGAAATGCATTTCATGCTTCTTTATAGAATGTATTATGTATATTACCTGGGCTGCGATATAAACGAGATCCATCTCCTCGAGATTTTGGCCGGTGCCATTTCTTAAGTACTCTAGGAGAGAGCCATTCCTCATATATTCGGTAACAATGTATACAGGCTCTTCCCTGGAACATACAGCGTATAAAGCAACGAGCCTATCATGTCGAAACTTTTTCATTATCGCAGCTTCTTCCAAGAACGCCCCAGAGCTCATTAGCGTCCCCGACTTGAGAGTCTTAATAGCGACTTCCATTCCATTCCTCCAGCGTCCATACCAAACCTCTCCGAAATTCCCTGAACCTAATTTCCTAATGAATTGTAGCTCACTCCTGTCAATCTCCCACTGATCACGGGTCTCAGGACTTAAGTCCCACATTTGAGGGCATGGTTTCGGACAGGGCTTTGTCAGGACGTGACAAAGTCCTTGTGCATTGCGCGCATATGATTGTACTAATTCACGAAGAGATTGGAATAGCAGTCTCTGAAAATTCATACAAAAAAGAAATTCATGTACATTCCATTCTACAGGATGAAATTATTTTTTTCCACATATATTTCCAACGCTTACTGTTGTAATATAGTAGCCTCCACTGTCCAAAGGACGAATTTTGTAGTGCTTTACATGGTACGACTTATCTTGCTCCCAGTCCTTGACGGAGAGAGAGAAAGCACCAGGATTTTGCTCAGAGTTCCGTATCAAAAACGTTCCACGAGGATTTTCCTCCGACATCAAAAGCTTTTCTGCTTCTCGTCTCGAGATTTTTCCAAAGAACCAACTGAAAAAAATTACATCACATTCATATGTATAGTTTCCAAGAAAACTGAATTATATGTGCATAGGGTACCCAAAGCTGCTGAATTGTAAATGAGGCATTTTCTTTTCATCTCAACCGAAACCAAAGAAACTAAAAAAAGCGTCATATTTTGTCTGCAGGCAAGCTGTTGAACTATCGGTACGTGTATGAATGATACCATAATTTTGCTATACTTGCTTTTCCTCTTAAAATCTTAGAATGGCCTAGTTGGAAAATATAGATACAACCCTATAATGCCTTCCCAAAGACATTATCTTGTCTGATCTCGTCTTTCCAATAAAAAAAAGTTGTTCGAGTGAAAGTAGAGCAGTCTGAGTAACTATTTTATGCGCAAAAGGCTGACATTGACGGGGATTGGAAGTGAAGCATAGAATATTTAATCTGAGCCCCCACATTTAAATCCATTTCTTTAAGTTATAGATCAACTTACTCTTCTGACTCTATCGACTTCTCAGCGGCAACGAAATTCCTTGGGACATAGCCTGTCTCTCCCGTTCTTATCACGTAGACATTCCACCAGTCCGGATCGCTTAAAGCAAAAAGAAAAGATTTCTTTGAATGGAGAAACTTTTACAGTTAATTTTGTATAATTTGGTTCTAAATTAAGAGTGTATGTGTACCTATCGTTGATGACTTCCAGTATGTCTCCTTTTTTAAAAGCAACGTCTCTAGAGTGCCTCGACGAGTAGTCATAAAGGGCAACTAGAGTTTTCCCTGAGATCCCTGCAACACTCCCTCCACCCCCTCCACTTCCTCCCGTGAACATATTGTGATGATGGTGGTGATGGTGCATATTGGCAGCAGCGGCGTGAGCCGCAGCATGAGCTGCCGCTGCATGATGGAGGAACATATTACTAGAGCTGGTACCGTTTGGCGTAGAGACTTGAGCATGGCCTCCACTCCCACCCCTAATATAACCGTTCGAGCCATTTGTAACTGAATCGAACGAGTCTCCCCTAGACTTTTGAAATGAAAGCTGTTGTGGCAGTGTTTTGCACTTATTACTATTCCCTGTGGGACCGAATGTGCTTAAAGCTGTTTGAAGGAAAATATATAAAAATACCCAAAATTATTACAGACATTATGTCCCATAAAATATGGAATCATGTAATATGACCTGCTTCAGGGACTTACAAGGAGTGCGGATAATATCACACTGCTTTGTACTTGCTACCACGACGCCTGCACGTTGAAATGGATCACCATAACGCTGGTCCAGACCAGCTTGATGCGCCGCTTTGTTACTATTTTTGCTTGATTTCCCTCCTGAAATAAAACAATCCCAATATTTCATTCCTATAGACGTGACCCATCTCATCATTTAATCGTGGAGGAATTCTTTCATTGGTGTGACCTATTTCCAACATACCCATTTTGACTTCTGGATCACTTTATTTACTCCAAAGGGAAATAATAAAGTAGGAAGTAGACTTTCTTCAGCCAAACTCCCTTTGACTCTATTAAAAGATTTTTTACTGGCGCAGCACGAAACTATAAAAGAATACACCAACTTCACCCACACTCAACACCTTAATTTAATATCCGTTCATTTCACGACCAACACACACAGTATCATTCGAACTAATCTCAATGAATTCATTTTTAAAGAATTCATTCCATAAATCCACGTGAAGTCCATTATGACTCCTTTCACTAATCATTCACATACCAAGTGAAATCGTTACACTAAACAAAGTCTTTTCATGTGCAATTAAATTTTTATGCGTGAAATGAGATCTGCAAGGGTAAGGTCCTTCTTTCCTCCAAGATTTCAGCGCTTCACTTTTTTGTGCACACGTGTTGCGTTTTCCCTGTGCGTCCTCGGTGCAAGATACACTTCGTCACGAGTTCATAAAAAATATAAAAAATATTGTGCTGAGTTTAATCATCCGAGCAGTTACCACCTGAAATCAATTTAAAAAATTAGTTTAGTTTACTCAAGGTAATACCACCACGAATTAAGCTGTCCATGTTCCAAATAACCTCGATTTACATTCCAAACGAGAAAATTAGTTTGCAAATTTTTAGGTTAATAATCTCATCCCTTTTACAGTCATTACACCCATATTATGACAACACATCATAATTACTCGGCAGACAGACCAACCAGAGACAAATCCTACTTTTCAACAAATCAAATCTTTAGCCTACAACGCAATACTCGATAACAATACGTCATCAATCATGATTCCATACATCTTTTATCACCTTCAGCCTAAACTTTACTACACAAATTTTTACATTTACCCAAACACAAAAAAAATATATTTTCTTAATTCTCGTATTCCACACACAATGCCCTTAACATCCCTTAACAAATCTATTCACATGAATAGAAAACGTGTGCAATTATGGCAAACAATGCAACAGCACTGGCAAATATATTTTTTTCCTTAATGATGAATGATGACCATCATTTCAAATCCACAAAAATTGTTACCTTCATCTCATCCCTCAGTCGTCCACAGGACTGACCACGCTAGGGCTTTAAGTCTCTACAAACTCATTATCTCTCTCTTCACTAATCTCAACAAATTCACATAAAAATCGAGAAAAAAATATATACTCCTTTCTAAAATCTACACATTGAAAAGTCACATTCTATCCGAGTCCTAAAAAATCACAAAAGAGACAAAAACCAAAACCAATCCACGTTTGTAGGATGAGAGAGGATGACCATCTCCTTGGATTTTACATGAGAGCTAGCTCATCTTCAGTAAATTATTTCTGTCTGTTCATTAATGTTATTACCCATTTTTTACGTCTACCGATATGTACCAACCAGGCTCTCATGCAAGATTGCAAGTTCTATTCCATCATCCTCCTCTGATAAAGCCCAATACGAGTAGACTGCTTTTCATTCATACATTGTCCTTAACTATTTGTCATCCTACATTTTACAATGAATATTCTCCGCATTACTCATGCTTTCTTCATTTTTCGATGCCCTCCTCAATCCAAAAAAAACTCATCTTGTATTCGTTCAACTCACTAAAAATTTGTATTTTGTATTACTTTGTCTCTAGTAAATGCCGTACGGTTATACCAAAGGTACCTACTTATGCTTAAGATATTAAAAAACTTCTCTACCCTTTTAAGTTGACAAAATAGGCATTTTACATGCCTAATGTATTATTCTTATGCCTTCAAGTCTACCAAGTAAAAAGGACAACCGTATAAACATCCTCATCATCATCATCGCCAGCCAAACCATTTCATTATTTTTTTTGCTTTGTGAAGAAGGAAGAAGAAATCCCCCCTATACAAATTTATTATGTACTGTACCGTACATTTCGAAAAAATTGTTTTGTGCGGGGGTTCCTTTTTCTTGTGTTTCATGCCGTTTCAGCTTTGAACAACTTCCTTTTTCTCTCAGTTTTTGAACATAACATGCCTATCTGAAACGGAGTATGATACGCACTTGATCGAATCAACAACTCGTGTTCAGCAGCTTCAGAGTTTAGTTAGACTGTTTTTTTCCTTTTTACATCTTAACGTATCTTCCTAAGCAAAGTTTAAGCTTAAACTTGGCATCTAATTCGGCAAATGGAAAGGAAACGAAATGAATGAAGAAAAAATATGATGTTTTTTGCTAAAACATTATGTTAAGACGAAGCAGTTTTTTAAAGGTGTAAGAAACAAACTGATAAACAAAAGCTTCAACTCTCTTCTTCCCTATTTCCTCATGTTAAGCTTATGTTTTGTAGTAAGTTTCTTTTACAAAAAAACGAAACAAACCTAGTTTAAAATATGATAAGGTTGTACAAAAATTACAACAGATAAAAATACAGTTGCTTTTCTGATGCATTCACCTTTTTTTGAAAAAAAATTGCTAAAAAGTCCTCTGAGCAAATATGATGCTTATGATCGGCGAGAGTTGGGTTGCGTGTATGCAAGTAGGAAAGGAAACATGCTCATCAATTCATCATACTTTATGTCAGTGTGTATTGTGTTATCATATTGTTTAATGTGCCAATAGGCTCACGAGAGAGGATAAGCTCTAAGTGCATTTTTCAAAGCGTAGACCATAAGCCACCACCACAAAAGATTTAGCCGCATATAGAAACCACACCACAACATACATTTTACACAAGGGATGTTTTTTTTATCTTATAGTTCGACAGTGTATCTAAGCCGAGTGAAAATATTAAGCCATTCACTTTGAAAAAAATAACATCCATCTTATTTTCAAAGTGGGTAAAGTAAACATGTGTAGGTAAAAAAAATAATACGTCATTGAGAGCAAATGTGATATGATAAATTTGCATAGGAATACCGAAAGCTTAGATCGTTAAGCCTTGAATTAGTAGAAGGGAACGTACATTTGAAAACATACGCTTTTATCCTATTATTAGCTTTTGGCTTTCGTAATTAAGTATGCATATTTTAATGACTAATAACAAGATATAATATTTTTAGGGTATGTCGTTAATGTCCTAGACGTGCTCATCTGCTCTAAAGGAAAGTGAACCCCGCCGCGTGGGTTGTAGACGACACAGGGCAAAGAGCGTCATAAAATTAAAATTTATAGCTAATTTATGTTCCGTACAGAAGGTCCCTTTTGGCTACTGTAAATATGAAACGTTGATTCTATATTTGTATAATGTAATCTAAACCACTTTCATTAAAATAAAAAATGGGTTTGGATAAGGATGCTTAAATCATTTAGAGCATATTTTTCATCTAATTAAAATGATATCGGTAATGATATGATATGATGTGAGAATTTAACGGTGATTGAAAATGAGTTGAGTGAATTATTGCTGAGCTTGAGAGATATTTTAGATTTGGAGGAAAGTCAAGCATTCTTAACTCTAAAATATGAAAACATTTTTTAAGTGTAGATAGGATATTAACCTGTTTTTAGTTTTATCTCAAAAGCATAATTAGACTTATTTAGCTTAGTTATGAAGAATGACTCGAGGAAGAATATAAAAATTGCGTTGATTACACTTAAGTGTCGATTCATTTGAGTAAATAGACTAGTATTCCGTAAATATTTCACGGTGTAAATGTAAAATGAAAGAAAGGTTAGCTCGTTTTTCGGGCTATAATTATAATTACGGGGGAAGAAATATGCATTTTTGTGCATTAGAAGATCATCACTAAAGAATTTCTTTGTTCGTTGTAAATGTCGGCAATTAAAGTGTACCTGCTTAGCCAGCAGAACTTGAGCAAATAAAGCTGTTTCTTTAACAAAAAAGTTAATTACATTCTTCTGAAACATAATTTGTTTTGCTTTGCTAACTCACATCTGGCATGAAAAATATGAAAGATCAGAAGGATACAAACATTTCGGATGATAACGTTAACGTCAATAGACACTGAATGCTGAATGAGTTATAACACGTAACCGTAAAAATGTATAAAATGTTTCGAAAAAAGGAAACAGTCTCAAGTATTCGGTATTCTTACGTCAGAGTTTCAATTCTTAATATATTTAAATGTCTAAGCTTTTAGACGTGGCTTGAATGAAAAGTTTAAGTTGTCTACAAAGTCAAAATATTTATATTTATGATCAGAAAGAAGTTTACTTATGGTCAAAATTTTATCTAGTTAATGAAGATTGCAATTATGCAGCATGCAGTTTTCCTCTTAGAGTCCATATTTGGTCTAATTATTTCTTTGAAATGGCAACTCTAGTATTAAATCGAAATTACATGGTCTTCCTGCTGGTTTACTTGGCTGTGGAAATAGGTAATGGGCTCTAAACAATTTTGCCAAAAAATGCTTTATGGAAAGTAGAAGTTAGGTAATTACTACTTACGCAATTAATGCGAACAGGTAATAAGTTCATTTTTTTGTGTATTTTTAGAAATTTTGCGCAAACGAGGCATTTTTCAACCCAAAATTTGAACCTAAAAACCCATCTAAACTTTTAAATAAAGTCAAATCATCTAAATATTTCAAAGTAAATATTTAACTAGACTGAAGAGTATGCCGAAATTTTTTTTTGGAGTTCCATGATGGCTCAAATGCTCAAAGCACTTTACAATTTTAGAACAGAGAATGCAATCCACCTGACAATATTAGTCAATTTTTTTTGACTCGTGGAGGAAAACGACTCAGTCTATTGAACCTTTTTTATTGTGTTGGTAGAAGAATAGAAAATAAAATAAAGTGACGTAACAGTCCAAAGGCTTAAAGAGAATGTAATGGTGACATGAAAAGCATTACATGCGGGGAGATGGTTATTCTGCTGAGATGAGAATTTAAGCCGGGCCGTGCTATTCATAGTCATATTTTTTTGCATAGTGCGTGTTTATTACCCATAAAATTATTCAGGTGGAGTTTGTTTAGTAGCGGACATTTTTTCTAGCTGTATGCAACATAAAACGCCAGTTCTTGAACTTAACAGGAGTAATAAAACGTCCTTTCCTTATTTTATTTCCCTAGCGAGCTAAAACGATTGACATTTTTAGAAAGGATTGGCGGATGCCCGCCGCCTAAAGAATGCAGAATGTAACATGGAGTGTTTTTGTTGATTGTCACCTTCACTAAAAAAAACGCCATGCTACTCTATTAAAATATTATAAAGTTGTTCAAAAACTACAACCATTTCTCACCCTGTATCTGTTGCCTAACCATACAAAAATGAAACAGGTGAACAGAATCTTTTGAGAGCTCTACGGTTTCAGTCTCAAGTCCATCTTTGGACGATTTTAAATTGTACAAGTTACATTTATGGACATCCTTCTCGAAGGCAAAAACGAGAGGAATAAAGAATAAAGCAGAAGGTAAATACCTAAACGATTCATCCCTTTTCCCGTTATTGTCTACAGTAAACTTATTAGGTAGATGGTAGATACCAAAAGCGTATAACAAACATCTCGCTACACCACATAAACCATCATGCACACACATTGTTCATAAACCAACAACTTTATTTCTTACGCAATATATTGTTCGATAAAAATAAATAACTTTACATGAGACAAAGTATCCTATCAGTTTCAAAAAAGTTAGATTTATCAATCCATGAGAAAATAAACCGGAGATGTTTTGCAAAAGATAAATATACTCTTTAAATCGTGTGAAAAATTCTCAATGTCGCCTCCAACTTAAACTATATACTCCTAAGGCTATCTATTAGTGTCACTGTAATAAAATATCGAGTGCGACTTACAGGGGGAGAGAAATTCGCTTTTCGATTTAGCTTTTTGCTCACATTAGTCATTGTTCTTTAAAGACTGACATAATACTTGACAGTAAAGTCATACTTGAATGAATGTGACTGAAAAGGACTAAAGTAAACTCTCCCCCCCCCTGACGTTTTTTTCCCTTTTGTGATGTAAATGATGTTATAATTATTGTCAGGTAAGGTCTGCACTTTTCATAAGGGCCATCATCCTTTCAATAGAGCATACAAGCTAAATTGCTCTTTTCATTTTGATAACAAAACAAAAGTATACTTGTTTTTGCTTTTTTTCAGCAATAAAACCTGCATAATTAATTCGTTGAGAAATTATCATTATAATTGCTCTATTGGAGACTTAACCTATCAGAAGTTTATTAGTTTGATTTTTCAGCTATGATAAGTCAGTGAGAGATTACTAATCCTAGTGTAGCCTACACAGAGTGACTGATACGTTTAAACTCGACTTTCGCAAATGCGTAGATAACTTTAAATCAAGTAACGTTCAATTCATCGATTCAGTGAGCATGAGCTTAAGTTAACATGAGCGAATCAATAGTTTGGCCAAGTTTGTCTTAATTACCAACTTGGCTTCACACCTTATCTTAGTTTTCCACAGGAAAAATGAACCTAGTCAAGTGGACAAGACAAGAAACAAAATTAACATTTTATTGGCTTTGAATAAAGAATGCCCGTTAACCTATTTAGGAAATGTGTGGTTCGATGTGGTTCTACAGTAACATGGTTCTTTGGACCTGAGCATTAGGTACATTCATTGAGATTCTAGGGAAGTTCGTGTGTTCATGCCAAAACCCATTGAACATAATGTTATGGGCATTGTCCCTCGAATTAAATGCGTTGCGTAACCTAAACTCTGGACTAAAAAGAAAATATGTAAGTTTCTTACCAAAACTTGTGCGAGAGAGGAAACTTCGCTAAATGCTTCCCTACATATTCCTCTGGCTGTTTGACAGTGACAAAACGGAATTATCCAGCGTTCACCACAAAACATCCGAACAATAAAAAGTACACCAAGGAGGGATAGAGTTGAATGCTTTTGTCCATTTATGCCTTGTCCATTTTGACTCAACTTGCTCACATAAAATACCACCTACACACCAAAACAAGGATATTAATCTAAAGAGAAGAACAACTTCTTCTCGTCAATTGCGATCCTCACAAATCACCTGAAGAATCCTAGGTTTTATTGTGAGCTCCTGATGATCCCAACAATGAAGAATGGAATTCCATTGAATTCAGAAACGTAGAGGCTTTTTTTCCTTTCTCATTTTTTTATATTTCCACACACCTTTCGTAATCTGTTCAAGACGCGACGTTTAGACTGTCTTTTAAATCGTTATCAACATCAACACTTTTACAGTATTACCTCCACCTTTACATTTTTAAAATTTTGAAT